>JAPZDY010000025.1:20393688-20405911 GCA_029783645.1 Ctenochaetus hawaiiensis
TTTTTTGAGGATGCTGCATTGTTAAGTATGTCTTTTAAAACACTGTTGGAGGAAAGGGAACAATGCTTGTTAAAAGAGACATATTTATGCATGTGTGAGACAGACATACAGTGTCCTGTCTTACTGCTGGGACAAACCCATGTCATGTGGTTTAATTTTATACATAGTATTTCAACCACATGCGCACACATACACACACACACACACACACACACAGACATGCACATGCCGTAGACAGACAGACATGCTTGTCAACTATGCTGGAGGGCCCTTGGCTGACTGCTGCTAAACCAGCCCTTCCCCCACAATAAGGGTCTGTCTGGAAGAGGGGGAAGGGAAATCATGACTGTCTGAACACCAGACAGCCAGCATGCAGCATACACTACAGGCTACAATAGAAGAGAATAAAATGAAATGAAACATCAGTTTGCCTAGGATGAAGCCCAAGAAGATTTAGCTTTTGAACTGATAATTGTGTATTCTCCAAGAAAAAGCCTTTATTACAGCAATATCCCTTATCATTCAGCCAATTAAGGTGACCCTAGTATGTGTGCAGCCTTTATTAATGATGGAAATGAGCAACATTTTATTCTTCAGCAGGAATAAATTTTGGGCAATTAGACAAACCTAAGCAGGCAACATAATTGGCTACTCAAGAAGCACATTAATAATGAAGCGGTGCTGTTAGTCATTGGATGATGGTAAAACTGCTCACCTTTATTACTCTACGTAGTCTGTGTGATAAGACTTCTAGGTGAATAGATACACTGCCTGTACAATGCAGAGCTGTGTTAATAGCAGCCCCCTGCTGTGAAGCTTCATCTGGTCAGCGTAGGTTAGTTTTTCATGTTTTTGGCTCCAGATGAGTCTATGAATATTATCCAAGGTGTGATGCTCCAAAGAATGCAGGCAGTACATATTTATTTCTTTTGCAGGCGTCTCCTACTGCATCATCCTTTTAACTGCGAGCTTTAGGCAAATATTAAAGGCCTAACATCTATCTGCCCATGGATCCTTTATTTTTTGTGATCTCTTATAATTGTATTGATTCATGTGAACCTAAAAACTCTTAATTTGACAGTTTGTTGAGATTTATAAAGATACACATCCTCAAACCTAAAGATACTGTAAGACACACATTCAGTAATGTGCCTCAGTGTTGTTGGGATTTCCATTCCTGCATTCTGTTCATTGCAAGCAAGACTAAATCTTTTGCTGTTTTCACATAGTAAGTACAGTTTTACCTTATGCATAATACATTTGATTCTTAAGCCCTTAAACCACAAATCAATGTTGTGTGGCTGTTTAAAACAGATACATTTAGCTTGTGGTTTCTTCTTGTTGTAAAAAAAACTGTGCAGCATGGTTTAAAGAATTGCATCTATTGCAGCTGTGTAGATACAGTCATTTCTAAGTCATGTTATGTCAGATCGCCCATACTGTGTAATCATCAGTGTGGGACGGCCAGGTCTCCTCCACTAAGATGCACTTTGTATGCATGATGTAGACTTAAGCCTTATGGGGGCTTAACATAAAAACATCAAATATCAGTCACGTCAGGGTTATGCTATTCTTTTTGATTTGCTCTGTCTGAGTCTATATTAATGCATCTATTTCTTGACGCCACAGTGGCATTGTAAGCTTGCAAAAGGCTTTGCAGAATCAGACCATCCTGAGCCTGTGGAGGGGAGAGCCTGCTAAGACTCTTTCAAAGTCAGTTCCTGCCTATTGTGCTGTCACTGGGAATAAAAGTGTGCTTTTTCATAGCTCAGTGATGAGCTCTTCTAAAGCTTGGAGACCTTCCCTGGACCACTTACACTCAATGTACAAGACATTGTTAGGTAGAGGAAAAGACTTCAGGAGAATGTGCAGACAATGACAAAATTCAATTGATGTGAAACTTTGAGAAACAAATCCTTTCTCAATATGGGAGATGAAAATAAGGAGTTATTGGTTATTAAATCACTTTTAAAAACAGATTGTATTGCAATTATTTTGTTCTATGGCTTTTTAGTTCATTTTACCCTCCTTGTATATTTTATGTGTTTAATTTAATAGCTCTTATTTTGCTTTATTCTTTTGTGTCGTGTTTTTTTATTGTAGAGCATTTTGTAGCTGTGCTTTGAAAGGTGCTAATTAAATCAAGGTTATTATTCTTATTCTTCTTAATAATAAAATTACTGAGGAAAACATGACTTTTTGGTATTTCACACTGCAGTGCCCACACTCAGTTTGCTTTTCTCTACAGAAGTAGGTGGTTATTGGAGTGGATTTCCCATAAAACAAGTCTTTTCTGAGCCCATGATCATTGATTATTCCATGTTACCTCTTTTAGGAATCAGTCCATAGTGATGTTTGCTCTCAGCTGTCATTTGTTTGTACCCAGATGTGTGGCATAAAAATGGAACAGCTAATAAGCAGGTGCAGTTTGGAGCTGTGCAAATAGCTTTAATGAGCCTGTTCATTCTTGCTTTGAATTCTTACTGTTCTTTTATATCCAGAAAGCAAAGCAATAAGATCAATGACTGCTCGTGCAATGCAATGTTGGCAGTGATAATTAGAAAATGTATAATTGCACACATAATCATATCAGTTTTTGTCTCCTGCTGTAAGTCAAAGAGGGATTCAAAAGTTCAAGAATCAAGAAGAGTTGTAGAGCTTCAGTTCCAGCTGATATTTATTTCCTTCCTTGAAAAAGTTCTGTACACAAGTTTATATCAACAATCTGACAGGCAGTGAATGGACACAATTTAGCTGGCATGAGTTTCCCCCCCTTTCTCTGAGTCTCAAAAAAAGGGTGGCTCCTTTGTTTATGGCATGATTAGAGACAATAAATGATAATTCTACACAGCATATTGCACAGGATGGATGAAAAATAAAGTCAATATATTTAAAAATGCTTTCATATATATATAAAAAAAAGAGTCCTGAACTGACCACCTTAAATGTAAGTAAGGATGTGTAAAAGATAGCAGTTCTAGACAGTGCCTGTCCTCGATAGCAACAACGTACATAAACACACAATCTTTTTGCTTTATGATACAGTCAAATATACAAAGATCGAGTTCACGGTTCATCGTTTTTCCTCATTTTTTCATTTTTTCTGAAAAACACAACAGCTAATAACCTGAATCTGAAATACAAATGCTATTCACCATGCCATAAAGATACTAAAACAATTATTAGCTAATAGTTAGCCGACAAGTAGAAAAGATTATATATTCAAATACAATGAGAAACGCAGTACAAGTAGGTGTTGCGGAACTCAAGTCAGAAATTTGAATATGCTTGATGTTATCATCCTTGTTGTTTTGCTTGCTGTACTGATAGCCTGTTCAATCCAGTGGCTGATTGGCAAATTTGACATCAAATAATGAAAACATCAAGAAATAAGTCAAATTTAAAGCTACAATCTCCTCATGTGTTGTCATAGGCAAGATTTCTGATGGGAAATACAAAAGCAAGTGGCTGCTTAAGATAGTGAAGTTGTTACACCCACATGGTCCACAGGAATAGCCTCCAGAAATAATGCATTCCTGTGTCTTTAAGAAGCCTGCAGACTGGCACTGTAAACGTAGAAGGTAGGCTGATACAAAGACTGGTGCTGCTTTCAAGTGCTGTCGGAAAAATCGTAATGCAACCCTACAACTAGGTGGTTAGGTCTCTCATACCTGTACTAACAATACAGGATGTTCAGAATTGGACATCAGAAAACGTCTTGTCAGTATTTGCTGTAAAAATCAAAGAGAGTTTTCCAGATTTGTGAATTGAAACACCACTCGCACACCTGATTCATGTGATCTCGTCTGCTTGGTCACCAAAGTAAAAAAAAAAAACAGAGCTTGATGCTTTTCAGTTCTAAAATTAAACAATAGGCACCACAGTGATATAAGGTCTGTGTTGCTGGCTCTCCTTACAAAAGTATTTGCACAGGCAATAAAAAAACGTAGGTACGAGCTAACCATGAGCACTTGAAGGCAGCATAAAAACCAGCCTGCCGGGGTAGTAAAAATTAGGAAATCCAATACAGCTGTATTAGTAGGCTACACACACCGATTGTTGACTCCCCCATTTTCTATATAGATTTGTACAAAAATACACTGAGAAAATAATCAAACTGTTTCCTCTCTTTTAAGTGTCCAAAAAGTGTGTACATTTAAATATAAAATGAAATCAAAAGTTGTGTGTTTTTAAAACTCTAGCCCTTCGCCTGAGAAGGAAATGTGACAGACACAGACATACTCACAAACAACAGTGTAAGAAAAAAACAGGACTAGATCATGTATACAAGAAATAAAAAAATGATCAAGTCAAAAATGCTTGGCCCAGTATATAAATACAACATCCCATATAAAATGGCATCTGAATACATGTACAAAACAAAGCTCAGAGGATGAAAAAGAATCGGTGAGGATTTCTCTATAGCTATCATCTGAAATTAAAGAATTTTGGTCCTGAATAGAAGAGAACACGTGTATAAAGTTCAGCACAGATTTGAAGTTGTGTTTGAATCCTGAAGTTTGAAAAATTACAACAGCTGGTGATTATTTCAATGTCCATTTTTTTTAAAGAGAAGAACCGAAAGCGAGCGCCACCTATCCATAAATAACCCTAATACTAGTTTTTAAACTGCTCGACAGTCTCACAAAAAATCTCAGCACAAGATAGGAACAAAGTAGGCTATCATGCTTAACATGTTTTTTGCTTTTGAGAAAATATTCGACTTTTAAAAAACATCAACCCACCTCGGTTTCATTAAAAATCCCTCTCGGTGACACACCACAATAAAAATGTCGCACGACAGTCCTGTTTCTGTACCTTTTTAGTGGTGGAGTTCACTTGGCGGTTGGTAAAAAGTTGTGAAATGTCCCTTTTTTTTAAAGATCGGCAACAACATTGATTAAGTGAACGGCGGACCGCGTAACGTGCAAATCAATCACAGTTAAGTTGTTCAGTTCAAAAACAGTTCAGGACTGAGCGTTTTACCAGCAGTAAGACCCAGTCTCTCCTTTTTCTCTCCTTCTCTCGTTCACAATGTACTTCCTCCACTTCTGTGGGGCGAACCAAGACCCCAGTCCACGCATCCAAAACAAAAGTACAAAAAAAGCAAGTAATTCGCTTTAAAGTTTAGCTTTCCAATGATTTGCAGCTTTTGCCTACATGGACGAGAAGGGACGGGGCTAGTTTCAGTTGGGTTTTTTAGCCTACTAGTCTGCTGTAGTTTTAACACAAACTATTACACCCACTGTTACCAGGAACTCCTGATTCTGTTTGTGGTCATATTTTTGCTCGCAGGACATTACCTGTCGTCTTTTTTTCGCTTTTTATGTTTACTCAGTACGTAAACACCAGGTTGGAGATGGTGGACTCCAGCCAGTCCCCGGAGATCATCTCGCTGACTTCGGGCGTGCAGTAGTCGGGGAACTCGAAGTGAGAGCCCCCGGAGCCGGACTCAAAGTTCAAATCCAAGTCTCTGTCAAGCACCGAGGAGCCAAAGCTCCCCAGTGACATGCTATCAAAACTGGGGCTCGGGTTGATGTCGAGCAAGTCGTCCTCGAACTCTTCATCCTCCGAGGAAGAGGAGGAAGATGAGTGGGACGAGGCGGAGGAGTGAGAGCCGGAGGGGGTAGGGGAGGAAGCCCGCCGACTGCTGTACATGTGCCCGCCCAGGCTGCCGCTGCTGCCGGGAGAGTCGGCTCCCTCCTCCCTGCCGCTGGCCGCGTCCTCATACAGGCTGAGCGGGTCGCTTGAGTCCGCCGAGCTGCTGAGCGTCGGGCTGGCCGGGACCACAACTGAGGACGCGGGGCTGGCGCTCAAGTTGGCCCCGCTGCTTCCGAAGACGTACACCCGCTTGGGCTTCTTGCCATCCGGTATCTGCCTGGCTGCTGAGGAGACAGATTTTGACTTGTAGAGAGAGTTGTGATGGTGCTCTGACTGGTGCTCAGAGGCAAACGGTGATGCTTTGGTGCTACTGCTGCCGCTCCCGAAAAGTGATTTGTGGGGTTTGCTGCTGCTGGGTGATTTGGATCCATTCTTCCTCGAAGATGAGGATGTCTTAGTGCTGGTGTTGTTAGAGCTACTGCTGAGTTTCTCCCCCTTGTCTCCGTTACTGCCAGGCTTGGAGGCGCTTGATTTTACCTTCTTCCTCGGCCGGTACTTGTAGTCGGGATAGTCCGCCATGTGCTTGAGCCTGAGCCGCTCCGCCTCTCTGATGAAGGGGATCTTGTCGCTGTCTCTGAGCAGCTTCCACCGCTTCCCCAGCCTCTTGGAGATCTCGGCGTTGTGCATGTCCGGAGACTGCTCCATGATCTTTCTCCTCTCGATCTGTGACCACACCATGAAGGCATTCATGGGTCTCTTGATGTGGCCGCTCGGAGTTTTACACCACGCCGGGTTGTCTCCCAACTTGTCCCCGGCTGTCGATGAGGCTGTGGAGCCCGGAGAGAGAGGAGAGGCGGCCGTATCCAGGTCCATGCACGCCCCGGAGTCGGAGCTCGAATCCCCGGCGAAAAAGGACAGCGCCTCGGCGGTGCTCTCTGTGTGGCTCATTTTCTGCACCATGCTGCCCAGTTACACACGCACACAGAGGGAGAGCGGTGTACTTGCTCTTTCTCTCTCCCTCTCTCCTTGGTCCTCCGATTCACTTAAAAGCAAACTCAGCTCTTTTCTCCCACTCTTCGCAGTTGGAGCTGAGTAAAAAAAAAGCGCAAGAAATAATTCACTCCTGAGATGTGCAGTAAACTCTCGGTAGCAGTTCAGTCCAATGTAGCCTTAAAAAAGGCTATATGTGTAAATAAAAAAAAAAAGTTTAATTTCCAGTCATGTAGGTGTTAAAACAGCACAGACAGTACAGCCCACTCTCCACTCGGTACCCTGTTATCTGTCTCTCTGCCTCTTCCTTCTGTGTTATAAAATCAATTCAGCCGTGTGGTGACTGAACATAGTCTATGCAGCTGCAGAGCGCAGACTGAGTGCCACACTGTGCACTCCGGCACTTACAAAGGGCTCCCAAGTACAGTGTGTAAGGTAAGTGCTTTTCTCTGCATCAGCTCTTTCCCCTCTCCTAGAAACAAAAGCCATGCATGCTGGGGAGGGTTAAAAAAGAAAACTAGAGCGAGTTACACTGTCCGCCTTCCATCAGCAGACCTGCAGTCGAGTTTCAAGCAGCCCTCCAGACTCGGCCCCCCTTGCTTGCATTTATCCCTTCTCGGAGATACAACGGCGATAAAAATCCGCCAATAGGACGCTGTCGCTACCCTGCTTCTGTGCCAAACTCACGCCCCCCTCGGTGCTGATTGGTCGAAAATGGAATCTAATAATAATCAGCGCGTGCAATGAGGAGCCTCGTGTCTGACCTCATTCCAGACTACAACAAGAAACTTCAATTTTTTTAAAGAGACACTGGCTTATATTATGGGACCCCTTTTTCTACTCTCTTTACCACCAGCCCATGTGTGTACCATTAACATATAGCTATACGGGAAGCTAACTATACTTTACCATATGGAAACTTTAACAATGAGTACAGTTTGTACCACTGAGTTGCCTGGGTAATACTGAACAAAAGAAATACTTGTAATATTAATCTCGTTCTCTGCTCCTGGTAGGGCTGTGTTGGTGTTATGAAGGTGCGCACCCACTGAACAGAGAAAATCTGGATCCAGAGCACTTTGCAGCGCAATGCAGCTGATGAAGTTTTTCATAAGCATGTTTACAAAGTAAGGAATATGTTAAGGAGTGTAAAACCCCAATGGTCAGTCTTTGAAGTCCAACACTCCATACTGAGTATCTCATGTACTACGTGATCGCTTATGGAAAAGAGCAGACTTTGACTAATTTATATAATTTCTGTTTGTTTTTAATTACTGGTTGTTTGCCTACAGGTGGTCACTGACTGGTCTTTTATGATCGATAGTGTGTAAAAGAAGACCATGTTCAACAGTTGAGCTTCTCTAACTGAGCGCTTCACAAACAGGGAAATGTCTCTTGGAAACATCATGATCGTTGGTGTGAGAAAAGACTCCAAGCCAAGCTGTATATGCTCTGCCCCCCCCCCCCGCTCTCTCTCTCTATTCCCCTCTCTCTCGCGCTCTCTCTCTCTCTCTCTGTGAGGCGGGGCTGGGCGGTCTTTTGTCACATAACACACATCGAACCAGCCCCTCTCCAGCACACCGTACAGAGAAAAGCGAGGGAGGCAGGCGGTGTGTGCAAACTGCCTGTGTGAGAGCACACATATCCGCAAACCTCAAAGACATCGAGTCCAGTTTTTCGTGGAGTGACACAAATAAGAGTGACAGAAAAACGCATGGCACTGCGCTTTTGCACACGGGGTACCCGTTTTACGCACAGAGAAAACCCGTTTTCTTACAGAACAAGATAAAAAATGTATATACTATACCTAGTGGAAATAATTACTTGAAAATGTATAACCAGTGAGAATTTATTTGTTTGTTTTTTGTTTTGTTTTTTGTTTGTTTGTTTGTTTGTTTGTTTGAGGGGGGTTTAAATACAATTGCAACCCTTTTGACGTAAAAGGTCCAATTTGCACTATCTGAGGTAAAATAATGCTTCTCGACTTTTTATTGTGGTGATATGAATATCTGTATCTTCCGTGCGCATTCAATCTCTCTTGCAAAATAATAAGTAGTCCTATATTTCACTCTTACATTACCAAGATCAAAATTAAGAAGGGGGAAAGGAGAAGGAGAGGGAGAAGGAGAGGGAGAAGGGTGGGATGCAAGCAGACTCTCAGTAGGTGCAGTCGACAGTGCGGTGTCGGATTGTCGCTAGATGGCATCGCAGAGCCGGAGAGGACTCAGTTCGGCTGTGTTGCAGAGAATTTAGGGAGGGTAACAGAGATCAGACCGAGCATTCAGAACAGTTACAGGGGTGAATTACATAATGTCTCTGTGCGACAGGGAGGCATCCAAGCAATGCTGTTGTGCGGGGTGTTTTTTATATGTGTGTTTGCGTGCGCGCGGGTGTGCATGCGCGTCTGTTAGAGTAATGTATGAATGTCATGACTGTGGTTAAGTTAGAGCAGGCAATAAGAAAAACGTTTTAGAGTTGGTTAGAAAAACAGCTCAGTTTGAAATCAGTCACCATAATGATTTCAGCTTTCAAGAGAGCACGTCTCTGCACATGAAAATGCCATCAAAATATGAATGAATTGGAATATATATTGGTGTGTATGTATGTGCGTAATAGAGAAAGAGAGGGATACAGAGATGAGAGAGATGGTCAGACGTGTATATAAATGAAAGGAGAGTCAGAGGTGACTTTGATCACCACTGAGAAATTAGTATGAAAGTGTCGTCACCAAAGTAACTGGATGCATTTCACTGGGTACAATTATATTCAATATGGCCTCATATCTGCAGTGCATCCAAGTAAAGCAATGGGTAATTGGGCTCCAATTTGTGTGTTCATGGAGCAGAACTGCAATGGAAATAAGAATGTTAACTCATAAACTCACACTGCTGCTCAATGCCATTTTAATAAGGAACTGCAAGCAAACGTTATAGTATATAAGTCTGTGTTATAGAAGAAGCTGAAGACTTATCCCTCGGGAATGAGTAAGCTAAGATTTTTTAAAAAAATGCTGTACAAATTTAAAGCAAAAACATCCAAATGAGAAAGTGTCAAGATCCGTGTGACCGCTCAGTGTAAATCCCTCTTGATTTAAATCATAATTTTTAAAAAAATTAATAAAGTAGATCCTCTTTTCATCCTTTCTTCGTTCCTCCAACAAACTCTTTGGAACTGAGTGCACCTGGAATGACAGCTGGTGGCCCTTTTAAGCTAACACCTTATTCAGTACCTTGAGCAGGTGTCCTCTATTCTATTGCACCTATTCTACTCAATTCTCCAACTCAAAGACAAATAAGACCTTTCACCTAGTTTTGGCGTCATAGTTAACTTGAATACATGTCTTTTTCTTGGCTGCCCACACGTCTCTGTCTCTCTTTCTTTCTCTCTCTCTGTCTCTGTCTCTCTCTCTCTCCCCCTTTCTCTCTCTCTCTCTCCGTCTATCAGTGTACACATTAGTATGCCACACACATGCATACACAGGCACACACACACATGACCTGAAAGGATAAGTAGTGCATTCAAACTTTCCTCTCGCTTTCCCTGTCTCTCTCTTTTACTGCCATTGTTCCAGTGAGGTGCAGCTGCCACGCGAGTTGGAGTGGGTCGCGTGCCAAGCCTAATCTCAACAGGTGTTCTTTTGGGTGTCTCTCGCTCCCCCTACCCCCCCACCCACCAAGTCTTTGTCTGCCCTCACTCTCTCGTTCTTCTTTCTCTCTCTCTCTCTTTCCCCTCCCCCCTTGGTACTTCAGCTAACTACTTTTCGTGCACTCTCTTGCTTTAATAGAATGACCATAATTGATTTCATTACCGCTGAAGTATTTTTTGCAAGACTTGCGATGTAAGCATTCAAATCTGAGAAATGAAGCCAGCTAATGGTTTGCACTTTCAAACACTATATACACTGTACAACTAAACCGACAACAGAACTAGTTCAAACAAATCATGAAAGCATTAAGGAAAATAGATGATAAGAGACACAGAAGAACAAATAAAAGTAATGATAATGGTGAGGACTATAAAAGAGAATGTATTAAAAAGAACAGGCACTTTGTGAAGGAGCTCAGTACAGTTTCTTGTCTTGTTCCAGTGATTTACCCCTCAGGCTCTAAAATGCTCTGGTATCTTTTGCTGCTTCTGTTGCAATGCTGGGTTTTCTTCAAGTAAATATTGAATTTTGTTTTGGTCTGAGAGTATGTCCAACTCTTGGTATCTGAGTTTTATTTTGGTAAAGAACTTGGTCTCTCTGTCTAAGTACAGGCTGCAATGTAGCAGGACGTCTCGCTCCCTCTCTGCTCTCTCTTACCATCTTCCCTCTTGTTTCTGTCTGTGCTGTCTCCTCTCACCCGTCTCTCATTCCCTCCTCTGTCTCTGCTCTCCGCCTCTTCTTTCTGTCTACCAGCTCTCTCTCCCTCTCTCTCTTTAGTTCAGCTCAGTTTGTTTCACTGGCATGAATGTTAGATGAACAGTGTTGCCAAAGCACCTCCATCTCTCTCTTTTCTCTCTGCCCGTCTCCCTCTCAAGATAAATCTGATCTGAGGTCATCTGTTATTCAGAACACTGACACCATATGGTCAGCCACCCACTCAGAGTACATCCAGTCAGTTTCATGAAAACTTAAAATCTTCCCATGTTAAATATTGATCGAGCTGTGTATTGACCAGCTGTCACAAACCCTGGTTAAAATTTAGCCTGCTGGAACTTTGAATCATAACTGATCATATCCATTACAAAAGCCCCTAATGTGAACAACAGCTCATTAAAAAACATTGCTTAAAACAGAAAGGTCATAACCAGACATGTGTGAAATAGAAATAAAGGTAGAAAATGCAAGAAAGCATTCTGCCTTTAAAATATAATGAGGCATTTAATTGGAGATATTTGGCAATGTAATCACAGCCTTAACAAGAACAAACAGTTTCATACACAATTATATTTTACTCCAACACACCATGCTCTTCATCAGCCACAGGTTGATCTCTGTTACAATTAAAAAAAAAGTGAAGCTTTCGACAGACTTGCTAAACATAAATAGACAAATAAATAGTTTTCTCTGTTAACCGAGTGTTGAGGGTACTGAGTGTGCGCAGAGAGTATTTTCTGAGGAAACAGCTGTCCTAAGGGGTGTCTGTGATGTAGATAAGTGAGAAAAGTTTGACATGTTCCAGGATTTTTCTTGGAACTGGATGAACTTTGAGTCCCCATTCATCCCACAAATGTCACCATCTCTGACACTCCTTATTATTTCCACTGCATGAACCAGGAGCTTGCATTGCACGCGTGTTCATTTAGACACAAAAATCTGCTCGGTTCCTTTCCAACAGCCTGATTTTGGTTGCATAAGAGTTAATAAATATAACGAAGGGATCTGCTGTAATCACGCTACGATAATGCATGCCACTCAAATTAGAGACTGCACATGGACCACATACCTGCCTCCTTCAGTGGCTGTAAAGGGATTTAATCAGCAGAGAGAGTGGGCATTCATATATGAAGGCTGTGGTGGATTAAAAAGGCTGGTGTGAATCAAAGTCTTGACTCTGTGGTTGTGGCATACATGGCTGACATAATTGGAATTTTCCGACAACTATAAAGGGGGCTTTGTTTTGCAGGGATGTATGTGGCTGCCTCAGGT
>JAPZDY010000025.1:20407915-20419194 GCA_029783645.1 Ctenochaetus hawaiiensis
AAATGTGATTCTCTCTCTACATCTGTTTCATTCATGCTGCCTGTATGCATGCCCCTCTAGACTGTCTGAGAAGGCTGAATTATTACATATCACTATTATAATAAACAAATACTTCTACTCAGTTCCCTTGTTCCTCCTGATTATAACACCAGCTTACTAGCGGTCCCTCCTCTTTCACTCAGCGCACAGCATGCATTGCACAGAGGAACTGAACTTTCTGCTTGCTAGCTGCTTTTTTAATGCTGGCTAAGATAAAAATCATGGCGAAACAAAGCAGTTTGCATAAGTTTCCAGTGAAAGATATCATGAGGAGAAGGAGGAAGAGAACACTCATTTGGTTATGTATACATGGTTTATGGGAGCCAACGCTTGCTTGCCTTTGCAATACATTAAATACAGCCCACCAGCACACACTTTTTTTTATCAATGTGGATGATGCAGAACATGAAGCGTTTTTACAGCGGCTGCAGAGACAGGTCACAGTAAACATCACTTGTTGAGGTGACGTATTTACCAAAATAAATTGCCTCTGATGGCCCCTCACCACCCAGCCTCTAACTAGATATACTGTATAATGTATCTATAATAGAATTCTGTTATTAAAGGTTCGATCCTCAAAGAGCGACACAGACATAATGAACAGGTCGTAGCATGGTGTAAAAGGCTCAGGCTGCTGACAAAGGTGGACTACTCTTGCTGTCATTCTGAGAGTTAACAGCACTACACACTTCACGTGGCACATGCATATTAAAGTGCTTATGACATTTGGCATCTGACCCTCATGTGGAGGTGACACAGTGTGAGACACCGTGTTCTCTGTGATTGCAGTAGGTGACTGGTCACCACAGAGACTTCTTCAATCTGCCATGCAGGTGGCTTAAATCAGAAATGATTGTGTGAACAGTGGGATATGCATGCCTGGATGTGTGTGCCTCTGTGTGCATACTGCTGCATTTATGTATTAGCATGCATTTACTGCATTCGTCTGCATATTTCTGTGTTTGTACGTGTGTGTGGGTGGACAGATGTGTCAAGTTTGCATGGTTGTGCATGCCCATCTATTTAAATTTACATATGTATATGTATAAATATATATATTTATGTGTTTTGTGTGTCTTTGTGTGTGTGAGAGTGTGTGTCCTTGCGTGTGTGTGTGTGTCCAGTCAGAGGTGACCAGTTGTCACCAAGCTCTGACAGAAACCAGGTATCAGAGAGACGTGGTGTCACCTTGTCTTTTCCAACCTTTACTCCTGAATGCTCCTGTGTGTGAGTGTATGTGTGTGTTCGTTTGTGTGCGTGTGTGAGTGTGTGTGTGTGTGTGTGTGTGTGCGTGTCATACTTCTCCTGAGACACCTCCTGACCCACCCCAAGCAGTCTGCATGAAAGACACACATGGAAGGGTCCCAGGAGTGAACCTTGGGTGATGAGGCGACAGTGGTTCACATCTCCTGAGATTCAGTACCTCCTTCAGAGAGTGGATGACAAACACACCCACACACACACATGCACATGCACATGGACACACACACAAACACACACACACACACAGATGGTTTTGACATAACGAAAGTTGAGCTCTGCTCTTTCAGGCTCTTGATGGTGCAGTCAGTCAATATCAGGGTCAGGGTCAAAGGAAGAGACACAGGAGAACTGGGGTGAAAAAGGAAGATAGGACGTGAAAAAGTGGCTCCTGAAAGTGAGGATATGGCAAAGTGTAAGTTACAAACAACTTACAATGACTCTTATGACCAGTAATGACCAATACAGATTGCCATTATTGCTGAGGTACTCACAGCACTCAGTACCTCATGATTAAGATATTTCCACCTCCAAGCAAGATACAACAAACAACTTTGTTGTAAATTTTTTATGATAGTGTTGAAAAGCTCTGCCATCATGTTTCTGCAGTTGACATTTCAGTAACAAAGTATGCACTTTACACATTTTCTAAGATACAAAGCAGATGAGGGGCCATACTTACAAAACATCCAAAGGCTTCAAGTAGCCCAGATCCAACTAAGGAGGAACTTGTCAAAATAAGGAAGCAGAACCGCAGAAGTCTGAGAGAAGTTAAAGGCAGTCAAGACCTGTTTACGCTAAGTCCAATGTAGCAAGTAATGTGCCTCATAGTGTCATGCTTCACAAAAATATGATACTAAACCTTTAAAGTATAAAAAATCACTGAAGATGACAGTTTGCACAAAAACATCATGAAATGGACTTCTGATGGTAAGATAAGACATTTTGTGAAAATGGCTAAAAGGCTGGATGAATGTGCCTGCTATTCTGGTATTCTCTGTTAATTATCTCTCCACCTGAACCAGTGTATCTCTTGTAAATATTATGCAATATATCCTAAAAGCTCCCCAGCAAATTTCAGATGATTTCAATAGAATATGAAATTACTATGCCTCATAATTTGTAGATGGGGATTTCTCTCCTAAATAAGCACTTTTGTGATATTAGAGGACATTATATTAAAAATGGCAGTCAAAGAGGGGCCTGCACTTCATCACCTTACCTTTGAGTTTCTGTAAAGAAGATGGGTATGATTTCTATTCTCTGTCTTCCAACATATTAGAGACATATTGGATGTAATCTATCCTCCATCCAGCAAAGTGACAAAGTGCTTTCTCACCAATTACTAACTGCCATCTCCCTCTTCACACCTGGCAGGCAGAGGATGTGGCTGACAATGTGAATGTGTGTGTGATGGAGAGGGAGAGAGGAGAAGGGGGAAAAAATGGGGAGAGTCATGCGCAGTAAAGATATAGAGAGAGATTTTAAAAGGGTTGTCAATAGTCTTTACGTTTCCTCTGTCTTCATCAGGGGACATATCTTCATCTCTGTGATATCACACTGTTGTAGTTAACTCTCTATTTCCATGATGGTCTCCTTTTCAGTTTCCAGAACCACTACACCATAATAAACAGGATTTCATTAGCTTTATTTTTCATTTTGCTGCTGAAATGTCCACTTTTCTATTAAATATTGTATAGTGATTCTGTCTTGTTTATAAACTTTTCAAAAATCTGCAGTTCTCTTTTGTAGAGTTCCCAAGTAACAGACGAGTTTGGACAGAATAATCATACAGCATGCTGCAAGAATTACAGACCCTCTCAAATGTTAGTAAAAGTCCCACGCTAAATTTCCCATTTTCAAACTTTACATGTAATCATAAAAGTTCCATTCATGAAAAAACTCAAAGTGCTTTATAACTGAAACCATGTCCTCTGCCTGTGTTCAAATTTAAAAAAAAGGTGCAGGGTATAGTCAAGAAACTTCAGCAGGTGCTGGTTCAAAGAGCATCTGGAGGCAGGAGTCAGTAAAACAGAACAGCACACTGTTCTCAGAAGCCCTCACAGATTTTTAATCTAGTAATGTTTCGATCTAACACAGATCTTCGTCAGGCATTGTCAAACCCTGACGTTTTGACAACCCCTGATGGAGTGCGGTTCTCTCTTTCTGTGTTTTCACTCTAATCTGAAAGCTGAAGGCCATGTGTTAGCAGTGGATACACTGAGCTTTAGTCTGTTGGCAATACAAACTCAATAACCACCAGCTGTTGAGACCAGTCAAGCACCATCCATCTGTCTGCTTTTCTGCCAGCCTGAGGAAACACTTTTCAGAGTGTACTTTTCAATTCTTACACACACATGTGCTGTATACTGGACATATCTGTGGTGCACATACATTTGACACATATTTTCTCATAAATCATTACATCTGCAAACAGAAAAAAACTCACTTTTCATCACATGTACAGAGTCTGTATTGTATTACACTACATGTGTGCAGTTAGGTGGTGTTGTCACACAAATAAAGCTAAACTCCTGCCAAGCTGCAGAGGTGCCTCCCTGCTCAGGTGTGCACACACTAAGACAAGACTTCTCTTTCAGTGAAGAAGACCTGAGGCTGGCCTCAGCAAGCACAGCCCTGAAGGCACAGCACCACACCCTCGGCTGATAAGATCTCAGCCAACTGGTTGAGGAAAACGAGTTTACAGTGAAACAAGGACATGAGCGAGTTGGACAAGGCTTTAGAGAACATGAGGAACAATCTGACACTGAGCTTCTGGAGCATTCACAGGGAGAAGACAAACAGTGAGGTGTGGGAAGCTGCTGCTTTTACTGTTTAGGCTGGACCGCAGTAGATAATCCCTCCTAAATGACTTTCTAATGTAGACCACATCTTTGTCAGGAACAATGATCCCACATCACTCAGTGAGAATGCAAACCACCAACCACTACTGCTCAGTTTTTTATGCCTCCACTCCGGAGAACAGCTGTAATCAAAGACATCATCTTTTTGGGTTGTCTGTCTGTCATGTTCTGATGAATGTAATATCTCATTCATCAAATGAGGTACAAAAATCTAAAGTTATAAAGTGATGACATTTCTTATCCACAGAGTCAAAGGTCATCTTAAATGTGACATCATAATGATCCACAGAAACACTTTTCTGGCAGTTATTTAATCCCACAACTCAGAAACAGAAGGAGAGATTGTGAGCACATTTCACAATTGGTCAGGTACTGACATGGTGACATTAATCTTGGGTGCCCACCTTGAAACTGTGCTGATTACTGAGATCTTCTGTACTTCCAGGTTTAAAATGTTTATGAGGGATCCACATTTGTAGAATTTGTAGCAGCAAAATTTGTATTTAAAACATTGTAATCCACCAGTTTCCTGTCGGTTTTGCTGATTTTGAGCTTCAGGAGATTGTCTTTGCACCATGTGATGAAGAACTTTATCTGTTCTTTGTACTCCTCTGTAAAAATAGTCTCTAACTGAGGACAGCATGTTTTTCACTGGGTATTCAATTCTGTGCTCATACATATATAATTATTTTATTATTAAAGAATCAGGTAATAAAAAACTGTTTTGAAGGAAACTCCCTAATGCAAGACATAATAGATGGCTTTGTCTTTATTTACTGCACACAATGATCAATGAACAGGCAAAGCTTAAGGAGGTGAGTAAACTAATATTTGCTCTTCTTCTTAGTAAAAAAATTCATCATTATGGACAGCAAATTACTGGAGGGTGTTTGTGTAGACAAGATTTTCTTTGTTCATATTGAATCATTAAATAAATCAACCTTGGCTCAAATGGCTCAAATTATCTTTCAGATCAGCAAAAGCGTTTTCTTCTTCTGCCATCATCCCACAAAAGTCTTTAAACTCTGTGGGCAAAACCTCAGAGGTACACCTCTGCAAATCAAGCTGCTCTGATGGCAGAACTTAGATACAGGAAGACCAATGAGTGCCCCATCCCTGCCAAAAAAAAATCCAGAAAGCTCAGACCTTAAAAAATTTCCATCCAAATGCGACCAGGTCTTCCTATATAACTAGTCTTAGTCTAGTATAGCTGAGCTGAAAGACAAATGTCAGCATTCTTTACTCAGAGAAGCTGAAGAGCAGAAGGAAGAGAGAAAGAGGTTGTTTGGAAAATATCTGTCTATGCTGAGCACTTCAGAATCAAGGGCAAAGAAAAATTTCAGTTATTTCACACACAAATAAAGCAGGTAAACATGGTGGTGTGCTTTTGAGAGAGTATTCCAGAGGCACCATGTGCTTCAAATACTCTCAGACACCAGGCATCACAGTTATGTGCTTTCAAACTTTGAAACTGATGGCTTTTAAAAATTCCCACCAAGTTGATGCGCTGTGTCAAATGTTTCTTTTGATTATTGGTTCTGTGTTGCATCTGAGTTTGTTTCTGTCATCTTTTTTTTACTTTGCAACCTTTTTATGTTTTATTTTCTCCCCTATGGGATAAGTAAGGGCTTTTGAGTGAACAAACATAAGGAAACATCTGCTAAAATAAAGCAACGTTTGTCTCTGAGAGCAGGACAAACATGTCTCCATGCAGCAGGATAAAGTGCACACTCTAGGCTTTCTCAATTTAATCACTTCATTTATGAATTTTAACAATTAAAAACAGTCAGATAAAGTGCACTTAAATGTGTTGGGACAGTTAAAAAATTTGTAGTATGAAAATAATCGAATTGTAACAAGAAGAATGAATTTACAAGATTCATGATAGCTGGGATTGATATTTGAGTCTATAGTTTTGTATGGCTGTCTGTGTTTGTACGTGTATGTGAGCGTGTGCGTGCATATGTGTGTGGTGCATGTGGTCTTTGAGTTGAAGACTGTCATGTCCACACCCACTTATACACCCACTCACCCACCCACAAATACACACAGCTATTTGTTTGTAAAACTACAAGTGACAGTGAGTGATAGTTGAATGATGGCCTCAGCTGATTGCTGCACAACAACACTGCAGCCAGCTACATACACACACACACTACACACACAGACACACACAGACACTGTGCACACACACACACACACAGACACACACACAGACACACACAACACTTTCTGCCAGTCTGCCACCACAGAGTTAGCAACAGTCTGCGTTTTGCCTCCCTCACTTCTCCAAGCCAGTCGCTCTGCACTGCGGCAGGCAGGGGAAGCAGACACACACTCACACACACTCTTCTCTGCTCCACTCCCATATTTTTTGGAAGGGAAGAGACGAGGAGCAAGCAAAAGCAAGACAGCACGGCGGTTTTTGTAATTTTTAACGTTTTAACGGAGAGCTGCTGTAAAATCCGACAGACATCTCGGGGATTTCTTGCCTTGTGCTGAAAGTTGTTCTAAAGAGATTTGGAGTAATGTCATTGCAAAAGGAATACGCACAACTCAAGCTGGCAGCAAATAAAGCGACACAATAAAAAGTGGGAAGAAAGAACAGTCAATTTGGACCTATGTGGTGGATTTTTGGAAGCGAGTGAACGTGCAATATTCCAATGTTCTGTCTTTGGATGGCAGTGAGAAGGCAGAAGTGATGCCAAAGGTTTCTCCCTGCTCTTCTTTGAAAACAATCTTGCAGCAGCTGACCCCTTGGGCTCTGGCTATGCTCAGTCTCCACCTCTGTGCAACTGCTGATAAAGCGATGGAAATCACCCACTCCCATTCCAGGATATAGATGCAGCCGGGCCTTGTGATTGTGCAGATTCTTCACCCTCCATATTGCAATGGAAATCAGATTCAGTGCAGCGGTATCCAGCCAGGCGAGCTGTCCAGCAACCGGCACCAAGCCCGGAGAAATCGTAGCCCCAGTGGAGGAGATGGAGAGGCAAAAAACGATGGAATGAATGAATGGTGAGGGAGAGAGAGACAGACAGAGAGAGAGAGAGAGAGAGGAGCTCCCAGACACTGTGACCTACATTCAACACTGTCTGGAGTCAGAGACAGAGTGAGAGGGAGAGACAGAGGGAAGGGGATGCAGGGAGCCAGCAGAAACAGAAAGTGAGAGGGTGAGATGGCAAGAAAGAATGGTGAACAAGAGAGGAGACACAGAAACAAAGAGCAGCAGAAAAAGAGCAGAGGCAGAGAGAGAAAACTGATCCTCAGCTGAAATTTCTGACTCTGTCCATCCTTCCTTTTCTCTTTTGTATATTCCCTCATGCCTCTTTTTTTATGCTCCCTTCCTTTCCACATATCCCCTTTCTCCCTCTGCTGCTTTCTTTCCATCTCTTCTCATTAATCAACCATTGTCTGAGGTGTCTGGGGGAATGCGGTTTCCAATAGTGTAAACCCCTGTCTGTGGCACACAAACAGGCACAAAAACAATCACTTAGGAGCGTCACTTTTCACACTTTTGTTGTTTTGCTCGTGCTCCTCATCCTCTTCTCCAAGCTTTGTTCCCTTTGTCTCTCCATCTCCTTTTCGCTTCCTCTTCCCCCATTGTTCCCCCTCCCCTTCCCTCTCTGCATCCCATTTGTAACCCTCTTTCCTCCATGTGTTCAACCACCCCATACCAACTCCCCATCCACACTTATCTTTTCTCTTTCTTTTTCCTCCTCTGTCAGCGTTTATCTATATCTGACTAGCTCTAACAGTATTTTTATGGTGGATTACTTTGTCTAGCTGCAGGCTTTTATCTAGCGTCACTGGAGGGGGAAGAGCAGCACCAAAGCAGCAGCAGCAGCAGCAGCAGCTTTATCTGTCTATCTGTGTGTGAGAGTGGTGAGCTGGGCTCCATATCTGTCAGATCGCCTTTTGGATGGAGAGCTGTCTGTCTGAAAGCTGGTGGCTTACAAGCTCGTTCTCACAGTGTTTTGTAGCAGAATGTAAAGTTGGAAAAGTGGTATATTTCAGTGTGACTGCCTACCTGGCTGAACATTTGTCCATCTGTGGCTCTGTGGGTTTATACTGTGTCCCACTGCAGGGTCACAGATTGATTTAGACTCAGGGGATGCCTTGGTCATCTTCCTGACTGCCTTCACTGCAAATATACAGACTTATCTTTGCATACAAGCCCAAATATTAAGAAAACTCCTAACTGTTCTTTCTCCTCCACTTTGGTTTAGTTTTTGCCCTTCTTTCTAGACATTTTTTGTCTCCTTCCCTGCCTCCTTCCCACTCCATCCATTCCCTCCACTTGCATGTCAGTCCTCAGGGATCAGCGTTAAGGACATGAGAGGGGATTGCAGTTGAAGGAGGGGAAATGACATGGGTAATGGAAGAGGACACACAGGCACCTGTCAGGGAAAATCAAGGTTGGAGAGGGGGAGGAAATGAATTATTCATGAGATGGAATTACAGGGCTTTCACCTTCTTCAAGCTTGATCAGAATGTTTGATTTTAAATCTTACAGAAGGAAAATGTATGTCTTTGTTGCACCCTGACTGTGGACTTATAGCAGCAATCACAGAGGGAAATTTATTTTCATACCAGTTCCTTTATTGTAGGTTTCATTTTTTAAAATTTTGTACTTTTGTACCAAATTTTGCTTTTTCATTTTTTTCAGAGGGTGACATGATGGCCAAAAGTAGTATATTAGAAAAAAGTTAGCATATATCGGTTTTATATTCGTAGTGATTCACTGCTGCTCTCTGTGACCAGGACAGCACGCACTTTGTCCTGCCTTCACTTCCTCGCATCCCACATCCTCATACAGGAAAGGATGTGATTTTTTTTAAAAATCCAGTTATTTTCCACCTTTTTGTAGCGCTGTGGTAGCTTAAATCATCACTAACTCTGCCTCTGCTCATCGTAACTCTGACAGATTCTTGCAACCCGCCGTTGACAAGCTTGTTTAGGCCACTGTGCTCTTTCTATATCAACATAATAAGGTTGACCTTTACATAAACATGCATCCAATGAACAAGTAGCATTCCCCAGTTTTCACTCCGCCATCTTCCTACATCACATGACAGGTCCATTATTTGTAAATGGCAACTACACAGCACATCCCTTGCCACTTACAGTGAATCTTGTCTATATGGTGTTTGCTGTCTTCCTGTGTGTCAAAATTTCCCAGTAGCACCCTTTTATCTTATGTCCTGTTGAGGCCTGGTTTGTAAATATCTATAAAATTATTAAGAAATTGAAGAAAAACCCCCATGAAAGGAGTTACAGCTACATTGTACAGTGCATTATTGGGCTTGTTCCTGCTGTAAAGAGTACATGGCAGACAATGCCAGCTGTCAATTACAGTCTAAAACTGCAAAATTGGAGATTCTCTCCAAGACTTTGTAGAAGATGGCGAGTGCACTCTGCTTGTGCCTCTTACAGTAAATTGCATCTATTTGTGGAATGGCAGCAGTGTGTTCTCCTCATCTTATAGCTTTACATGGTTCCTTGCCAAATCATTTTCTATGTGGCATTTCTCAGTGCATAATGGATGCACTTTTTACCTTCCCTTTACAGTCCTTTTCAAATTCTGCTCTATAATGTTGTAAATTCATGGTTTTCAGTCCTGAATGCACAAGTATGTAACATATCTGCATTAAATGACTGAAAAGGAAAAGACCCATCTAAAATGTTTCATGAGTAGTGTGCTGAAATTGTCTCAAGGTTTCCAACAGTGTTCCTAGAGAAATCAATCATTTCATTCAAGGTAATGGTACTGATTGTCTTAGTCAATAAAACTAAAACTATCTGTGGCCTATTTTCTTTTAGTATGAGTCTTGTTTGGATCTATCTGGCACATTCAAAGGTAGATACATTGGCAAACATATTTACTCAGCCAAGATTTAAGGAGACTGAACCATAAACAAATCAGTTTTTTTGTGGGCCTTGTGCTAGTTGCATGTGTGCTAAGTCAGTATGCCTTTTTTAAGTTTCAACAGATATTTAAGAAGCAGACAGTGTAGAAAATCTGCATTTTATTTACCATTTTTTATTTTTATGTCCAAAAGGTTAAACACGCACTCTGAAAATTCAGAGAGTCATTTAAATTAATCTCAATTTTTTCATGATCAGGTCCAAAAACAACATGAGGAGTCTTGTCCTCCTGTGTTATTCATCAGGTCTCATTTTGTGGGAGTTTACAGGAATTACTGGCACCCCGGAGAGTTCACTTTAACACAGTGATATTCATTAATCGAATCTATGGTGAACTGAGTGTTGAACATTAAACCAATAAAGGTACGATCTTCTTCTCTTTCATAAGTCACGTCTTTCACATTAGGCTACATTTCCTCACTGTGTTCGATACGGCTTCATTCTCAGTAGGTGGTCAAGTGCTGTATTAAATCCTCATCTTATTCATTTCTGCCTCACTCATCTAGCTCATGATATACCAAATGTCCCTCTTAATTCATTCTTCCTACACAGACTTGAGAGAGGAGATTGTTTTACTGTGTGAAACATTAGACAGTGGCAAAGCTCTTAACACCAAATATGAGGAATTATTCTTAAACATTTCAGAATAAAAAGAAAGTGTTATTTTTACCAATTCTTCACAGATCTCCTTCTGCTCTCTACAATTTCTTCCCAGTTCGATTTGTGAAAGACCTACATCTGTTGTGTGAGGGGGGGGGAGTCTGCTGTGATGGATTATTACTACTATGAAGTGACATTGGATCTGTTAAACTGAGGAATAGAAATGATAATCATTTCAGTTTGCTGCTCGGGGTCTTGTCACTTTATTTCCTTCCTTGTTCAGTGAAATCAACAGAGCACAGAGAGAAATGTCTCAGCTTGTTTTATCCAGCACTTTAGATTTTAATCCGATCTGTTCTCAATTAAAAGGCAATATTTCCAATGAGACGAGCCCTGAATCACAGTGTACCAGGTAAGTGGTTGTTTGCTCTATTTTGCAGACAACCAAACATATCAAACTGAAATCTTGTCTTTGTCTTTCAGTTGGACTGATTTGCAGCATTTTTTGATGGATAAATGAGGGCGATTGTACAAAGTGTGTGTCTCTAGATCTGTGAAAAATGTTAACAATTAAAGGATTTGACAACT
>JAPZDY010000025.1:20470767-20496188 GCA_029783645.1 Ctenochaetus hawaiiensis
TTTTCTACCTGGGCTTTCAGCAACATCCATTTTGTGTTCATTTGTTCACTGAGTTTTCCTTGTGATTAACGTTATTTCGGTAACGCCGCAGTCCCTCCTCAGAAACTTTCAACTCAACTATTTGAGTCTGCGTGCCGTGGATCACGTGACCAAAAGGCGCTTAGTCATAGGATAAGGGAGAAGCCTTGGAGCGCTTATTTACAACGCTTGTTGACACATGCCACCGGCTCTTGGAAAAAAAAATCGACGTAATTTAGAAATGAAATTGCAGGTAGGGGTGAATCTACATCAAGGTTCTAAAACGATTAATTGTGCAAGCCTAATTTCGACACACACTTTCTCATTTATTTTCGTCCATAAATTAGCCGCATCACTGTTTAAGCCGCAGGGTTCATAGTGTGTGAAAAAAGTAGCGGCTTATAGTCCGGAAATTACGGTAATTTTCCTGTCATTTTGTGCCTGACTGTTTCTCAAAACTCGTGGCTGGTAAAACATGAAGCATTACAGCAGTGATACACTGCCTGTAACGGATGACCGGATATAAATTGCATTCAAATGTTTCTCTGTCCTGTTTCTAACAGATTCATCGAGGTATTAGCTGGTCTGTAGCTGACTCCACATGTTGACTGAAGGCAACTGCAAAGAATTACTGTCTGTCTTTATACACAACCTGATCTGTCTCCATCTCTCTCACCCTGAAAAACGCAAACACCTGTTTAGTTTTAGCCTGCATTGATTATTTTTTCCACTCTAAGTCAACAACTTTAAGATCTCTCATTTGTTTTGATGATAATAAACAACTTTATCTGAAATTTAAGTTAGCATCATGCAGGTATTTTTAATCTATTCTCCTGTACTGCTAATGACAGTTTGTAGTTTACAACCTATTTGAAGAACTAGCTGTGTTTTTTCCTCCTGCCTACTTACACATCTTGCATACAAATGTCCCGGGCACAATCTGGCCCAAAAGTGGCACATGGCGAGGGCACGCTGGGTGGAGGCAAGACAAAATGCAAACACACACGTGCACACACACACACATACAAAAGGGGATGGCAGACGGGACAGGGGTAGTGCATCTGCTCTTTAATTAAAATGAGAGGGGGGCCTGCAGACTAGGCCTGAATCAGGATGGGGCCCATGTGCATACACACGAACACACACACACACACACACACACTCACATACAGACACACACACCCACACTCACATAAACACCCAAACACAGCCCTACGCAGTTTGGATAAGAGGCAGACAACTGCCCCCTACTGCAAACTTGGGAGACAGCTAGGTGTGAGGAAAGAAAAGGCAGAACTATAGAAAGAAATACATGAAATGACAGAAAAAGAAGAGCAGAGAGAGAAAATCTACATTAGTGGTCATAGTAAAATCATATTCGACACAAAAAGGGAAAAATGGAAAAAGCATCTTGAAGCTCCACCAAGCCTGAGATGGATTTAAAAACGACTAGACCTCTCTAGTGAACTCTGACAGTAGTGTTTAAATCGAGTGCTCACATTTGAAAACAGCATGCTACTGATGAATCCCTGCTGTATCAGTTTTTGAATTAAAGCTCTCTTCTGTTATCTATCCATATCAGTTTTTGAATTAAAGCTCTTTCCTGTTATCTATCTATTCAAATTTCATCTACATGAAGGGTATATATGTATAACTGTGCAATATCACTGCACTTAGAGAATCACACAGAAGATAATTAAAGCTTTCTTGTAACAAATACTAGCTGTCTAATTCAGTAAAACGTACAGGAAGTTAATGTGAACTTTATGAGTATGGATGGAAGAGAATCAGCGACCAGAGAATATTTCAAAAGAGACTATTGAAAGGAAATAAGAGATGGAAATGAACATGCTTAAAACGATTTCACAACTATGTGAGATTGTGGTGATATTGATGGTCACTGAGTAAGTGTTTCATTTCATGCATCAAAGACATTATCCAAAGTATATGGACATACACTGCATAATGTACTGCATAATGTATTTTAAATGAAGCCACCAGTTTCTTCTGTAGTTCATAAAATCCTCATTAATGAACTTATTTTGATCCAGACATTCACTATAGTGAACGTGGGTATATTCAATGTATGCATATGTGTACTTGTGTAAATGCGTGTTCAACTGAAGAAGTGTGTGCTTTGTCTGTGTGTGTGTGTGTGTGTGTGTGTGTGTGTAACTGAATCCATAGGGTCTCTCTGGGGAATGTCTCTCTGGAAGAGAGTCAAACAGAGTGAGCAGGACCCCATATATCTACCGTGACTAACAGGATTAAACCTGACTGGGTAGGGAGACAGATAAAAAAAAAAAAAGGGGGCAGAGGGGGAGCAATGAGTGAGAGAGAGAGAGAGAGAAAGAGAGAGAGAGAAAGAGAAAGAGAGGAAAAGAAAAGAGAGAGGTGGATGGGAGACATCAAGTTCTCATTTTTCAGACTGATGAGAGAAAGAAAGAAGAAGAGGAGTGAAGTTATGAGCATCAAAAAAGGTGGGCAAGAGAAGGAGAAGGGGAGCAAAATGAGGAAGATGATCAGAGGGGGATGATCAATCTGGCAGAGATGATGAGTAATGCAGTGTGTGTGTGTGTGTGTGTGTGTTTGTGTTTGACTTCTCAGTTGTGCACAAGTGTACATACAGAATATATTTCATGTGTACCTTTATCTGCTGTTTCTCCTTCTACATGGACGACTGATGCTCCCTCCATTAGCCCTGCAGGGCATATATATGCACCTAACCCCTCCCTAGAGCAATTTAGGAGCAATTTAGAAACGCTTTCACACTTTAATGCCCTCAACATTACTGAGCATTCGCAGACACACACATACACACATTCACATAGACACATAGGGCGAGCGGGGAGTAGAAAAGTACAGGTCAGCAAGAAGTGCTGTTAGTAATCGTACTGCATCTAATATTAGATTAATATTTAACAATATTACTCAACTATCATGCAGAGAGAGAGAGAGAGAGAGAGGGAGGAAGAGACTGTTATTTTACACCATCCCACGCTGGGTAAAATATGTTTTCCATAAGCCTGTCCTCTGCGAAGTGTGAGCCCGGCTCAGCTGGGTTTATACATTAACACCCTAAAAAAACTCATTTACCAAAGCACTGCAGTCTCACTTATTACTACATTTGAAGATTTAATATCACTTGATTCGGTCTGGGTGTACTCAGGAAGTTTGCAAATCATCAGGGAGTGTTTCGATTATTTCTCTGCAGGGATTTTAGGCTCTAAAAACTGTTGCGACTGAGATTTAACATGTAGAAGAGGAAGTGCAAGAAAAAAAAAATCATATTTGCTTTGCAATGCACTTAGTTGTAATTGCTAAAATAAAAGTCCTAAGGGTGAGACTGGTGTAGCAGATGGTGAAAATCGAAATAAATGACCAGACAGGAGAGCATGATTTCCCCAAAGTGCTGCTCATGAGGCCTGTAACCCCAAACTGCCACCGGCAGTCAGCAGGAGGTATGAGCGTATCTTAATGACAACAATCAGAAAACGGAAGCAATTCAACAATTTTCCAAAATGCAAATGTTTTCTCTACACATTCTGTGGCTGCCACTGGTCTCAGCAGAGAAGTGGCTTTTGAAAATAATCATCTACCCTTACTGTCGAACAACAGACAGGCAGACAGAGAGAGAGAGAGGGTGTCCTTCAGCAGGACAGGCCCACTGCGGTGGTGTGACCACTCTGCTAAAGAGCCCTACAGGTTAGAGAAAAGAGCTTAAACTGCTGCCTGAGGAGGGCTTAAAAAAAAAAAAAAATGTAGATGGAAGTGAATGAGTAGAGCGCCGCCAGAGGTGTGACCTAATCAACCTTGCTCAAGTCAGTGTAAAGCAGAGAGAGTAAGTGAGTGGAGGGGAGTGGCAGTAATTTCCTCTCCCTGCCCAGAGCGCTCTGTAATCACTGGGCTCCCAGGTGCTGCAGGAGTCTACCTGCTTCTTCCCATTCCGTTTTTTTTCCCTTCTCATTGAGAGAAAGATCTTCTTAGCTCTGTTGCAGCGCCTGAAACAGGTTCAGTTGTCTTATCATCATAATGGTAACAGAGTGTGAATGCTGCCCTACAGTTGCACTATGAGCTGTTAGGATGCGTCCTGTGTGTTCAGATGCAATGCGACGTGAAATTTAGAGGTGGCAATGGATGTATGTAAAGTCAAGTGGAAATGTAGGTTCACCTTAGGGAGCGAAGACACGTCTGCTCAAGTTGGTAATGTTTCAGCTGCAGTGAAAAATGAGCTCTTATCCCAAAGCTGCATACTTCTACTCCCTTAATGTACAGAGACAGCAGCAAAAAGAACGAGGCCAGGAGGAAAAAAAAACAGTGAATCAGTTTAAGTTCCTGGTGAGTCTTATCTGTCACACATATGCAGACACACTCCATAACGCACGGAGGAGGATATGTTGTTACAGCAAATGTCTGCAGTGTCGGTTAGAGAACACATCCATGGGCTGTTTATGGCTGTTGATGTGTTTAAGACACTGACTGCAAAAGCAAACCAGATGTTCATGCAATTAAAGCGAGACTGAAAATCCTGCTCGTAATGCAAGAGACTACATGCTCACACTAGGAGTGCTGACAACAATGATGATATTTTTAAAAAATTAAAAATCAATATAATGTTAATATACATGTGAATTTATTATGTAAATCTTTTCTTTTTCTTCTGGTTTTGCTTTGTCATTGTAGGTGGTGGTGCAGCATGTCAAGAGCAGTTGCCACCTGCCATAAAACTTGCATTTTGAGTGCATTTTATTTGCCAAAAAGAGACAGAAACCTCTCTGAGATTACAAAAGTCTTAACCTATATCTGAAGTCCTTAAGTCAAATTTACGTATTAGTGTCACAGTTTAATTCAAGCTGTTCTTACTAATGCTGCAATCCAAGTGAAGTCAGAACAGTGCTGCTCATTTTCAGTTTAATATCTAAAATAAACCAGATTACCAGGGACAAAGCACTTTTGTGGGTTGCAGGAGCAGCGATGGGCTGACCAACTTTAAATTTTTAAACTTACAGGCAAGAAACCCTACATGGAGCACGCTAATAAACTAACATGTACATTGATATCGAGTTGCATTTATCAGTACTCATTTTCAGCATGTCTAATTGTGCTTTAACCCTGTGGCAGAGCTTTTCTTTGATGCAGAAGCACATCCACAGGTAGCAGATCGCTGTGTCTCTTTCAAGTCACTAAAGTCAGCTCTAATACAGCAAGTGAAGTCTCAAATAAGTAAAATCATTCATTAATATACAGGTTTCTGTCTCACCTCTGTACTTTACTCTCACTCACAGTTTAGGTGCCCTTGAGCAATGATATGTTCTGCCTTAAAAAGCTGCTGCAGCATAGATCAGCAGTATGTGGTCCCACTCTGTACTTCCTGGCTGTGTGAACCAAAGTGTTTCCATATAAAAAAGAAGCAAGTGCGTTGACTTTCCCTTTATGAGTAAAGGTTGATACCCTATAAACACTGATAACTGATACAAACACTCAGAGAGGATACATATCGCTGATAGCCTCCACAGCGCGCCGTGAGGAATCTGAGAAAGGAACTGGAAAGAGGAGATACTATTATAATGGGAATAAATCAAGCAGCACTCTGGAGCTCGAAAATGAAACCTGACGTGAGCCATAAATCTTCAGGGATGTAAATAAAGCAGGACCAGAAATTAGATATTAGAACTTCAATATTAGACAACACGGCTACAGAGACTCAAAGACGCTCATCTTTTTTATCCAAGAAAAAAAAAGTCTACAAATGACTAAATGCTTCAAGAGGGAGGAAGATAGAGAAAAAGATTTGTAGAGAGCAAAGGAAAGGGGCAGAAAGAGAGATTAATGCAGACAGCAGACAGCATGAGAGGGAGAGAAGGAGAGAGAAAGAGACAGGGATTATGGGTACTTTTCTTTTGCAGCCTCATCACAAACAAATAAGCCGATCGTCAAGCCAGGCAATTAATATTCAAGGAATTAGTTTTCTTTTTAAAAAAAAGGGGGGGATTTAGATTCTTCTCCCTTTTTTTGCCGCGCGAGGATCCATTTTGTGAGCTTAGGCTATAAACAGCTTGAAATCACTTTGACAGCCTGCTCTATCTCCTGGAGTACACACACGCACACACACACAAATACATACACACACACACATACCATGGGGGATTTTAATTTCAACCTGTGAAATTGTAATTGCCTGTTCTGTAAGAGGGAAAAGGATAGTGGGAAAGCTGAGTGCAAACTCTTATGTATCTGTTCTGCCAGTCAATTTTTTTTTCTTTTTACCTCTTTTTTTTATCAATTTATTAAATATTTTTTTATTTGTTTTCTATTCTTATCACCCTCGTTCTTTTCTGCTTCCTGTCTGTGCCTCTCTCTCTTTCTCTTCCACTCTCACTCCCTCGCTCTCACACTCTGCTGCGCTGCGCTCAGATCTGTTTGTCTCGCAGTGATGAGGCGAGCTGGCAGGGCTGACATTAAATTAACTGGAGGAGCTGTCAAGACAGGAGGAGGAAGGCCAGGAGAGAGGAAGAGAGAAAAAAAAGAAAGAGCAAGGGGAAAGAGGAAGAAAGTAAAGCGGAAATGAACAAAGAAGAGAGAAGAGAGGTAGAGAGAGAGAGAGAGTGATAAAAGAGAGAAAAGCATACCACAGGGTGAAAACCCCCATGACACAAAAACGTGATGAAAATGCCTTCAGGGCATTTGGATGCTATTATTATTTTTTCCTTCTTTTGTTCATTTTTTATTTCTGACTCCTCTCGCTGCGAGGCTGCCCTGCGAATGACTTCTCAACTCCGTACGTGTGATTGTTGTTTTGCAGCGTGTCGGAGAGACCTCCTGCCACGCAAACTGTCAGCAAAAGCTATGTTTAAGAAACAGAGACCAAAAAAATTTCAGAAACAAAAAGAAAAATTTCAAAGCGGACGGCAAAACAGGCATGAAAGGCTCATATGTGTGTGTGTAATTAGTTTTGATAGCAAGTCATTTTTAACCTGTCAGAGCTCTACTCTCTCACTCAAACACACACACACTATGAGGTGAAGAGGTGCCTATTAAATAACAGCCTCAGTCTTATCACAGCTTTATTGTAAAAGCACTTTAGGTTTAAAAAAATGTGTGTGAACACTTACAACAATCTGTGCTGTCAGTGTTCTGGCTGTCTGTCCAGGAGGGAAAGGGAGGAAGGTGAGCTCCCTCGTTTCTTACTGTACATCCACATTAAGCTACTTCAATTTGTAATCTTTATCTCCCAGTTTCAGCCCCCTCTGTCCAGATTAAAACACACTGAGATTTTCCAGAATGCCTCTGGAGTGTGTGAATGTAAAACATCACCTTCCTGTTTCAGTGTTTTTGGACTCAACAGAATCTTTTTTGAATGATGACCTACATTGTGCGGTCAGAAGCTGCCACAGTGTCAGCAAAGTTAAAAAGACAACCTTCAGTCTCCTCTAACTTTCTCTGTTGGCATGCATTTTAAATGTCAAAAGGGCCTGAATACACAACAGAGCTGTTAACCTCGTGTTGTTCAGGTGTTTAATTGTGGACAGACGTCTCTACAAAATCAACCTTGAAAACTCTGAGGAGGACGGATGATGTTTTATGGGAGGAGAAAGGGGAGAGAAGGACGAGATGAGCTGCTGCCACATATCTGTTATTCAGTTCATACACACACTGTAACAATCAGTGACTTTTTGTCAAAATGTCCATGTCATGGGACAAACTCAGCGAGCTTTGCTCCTTTGTACATGTTGAACAAGGCAGAAATGATGATCAGGGTGGATTGTAAAGTCTGAGCCTCATTTCCTGCAACATATAACAAGTCACACTTTACACAGAGATGCAGGTATAAATTTGTCAGGCTGATGAGATCCAGTGAGAGGATGCTGACTTTATCTGACCTGTCAGTAAAAGTGACGGCTGGCTGCTCCACAGTGGCAGAATGGAAATATTCATACCTGGCTGAAGATACGAGGGTCTCTCTATTACATAACAGTGGCAAAAGAAAAGGTGTTAAATCCTTCTTCCTGAGTTATCTTTTTATGGTTAACACCTAAATATACATTTTTTTAACTGGATCACGGATGTTTCACTCTAATTTTTTAACTACAAGATTAAGTTTTTCCTGCCTTTATAAGTTTAGGTCCGTGGTCAGTCAGACTGAGCCAAGTCATGTCCAATACTTGCCCTGAGCACTTTGTGAAATTGTAATGATTATGCTGGTAGAAAATAACAGCTTAAAATAGACCTTCATGAGCTGTTCCATATGTGCACGACTCTGGCAGCCAACTCACAATTTACTTTCACTCATTGTGGTTTGGCAGCTTCTCAGGTGAATTTGCTTGAGGGAGACCTTATTTCAAGTAGGCTGCAGAGTAAGTGATTTACAGTCCTCTCTTTCACTTTCAGACATAAACATGAACTCGTCCCACACCTGACTGGACAAGCACACGGCATGCTGGGAGAGGCATGGCTGGTGTTATGGACATGTCAAGGTTTTCTCAAGTAACAACTGTAAAAGTTTTTTTTTTTAAAGGTGAAGAAAAGACTGAGGCATGCACTTAAAGACAAATGCTACACCTTGATACTGAAGCACTCACTGAGCTCACTAGTTTTTTTTCTGCAGGAATAAAAAAGCTCTTGCCAAAGTTTGCTCAGAAAGATTTCTCCTTTGCATGCTTAGACCTGTAGTTGTTTCTCTAACTGTCTGCCATTCTCTTCTCCCACACATGCTCACTCAGTCTGAGGCTGTCGAATGACATATCAGCTGGTCACATCTGTCCAAGAGCACAGCAATACACCTTATTTGTAGGCCTGTCATCTAGCTGCTGCCTTTTTTTAAACGTGATTCAAGTTGCTGTTGTGTATACATCACCTGTGTCAGTCTTTGTAGAGTCATCACTTTTATCATTTCATATCAGTCTCAGCAGGGTCCTCAGCCCCCACCATCACCACTGTCTGGACCCTGTGGAGAGACTCATGCTGCTTGTGCTCAGGGCAGACGCCCCTCGATTACAAAATCTCCCTGTTAGACTTTCTGAAAAGACTTGATTATCACATATCACCTGTTTTATCTGTTACAACAAACAGACATGGTTAATAACAATTCCATGCAAAGGTCTCATAAGTACATACTGTTCATGCAGTTTGTGCAGTTAATTATTTATAGTGTTTCCTTGGAAGGAAGTGATACAGTCTCTGCATGTAAGGTATGAGTTCGTGGTACATAATAATTAAGTTTTAATCATGTTTTACAGTAACATTTTCACACAATTGTACATGATATTTTGAAGATTAAAATGTGAGACATGATAAAGTTATTAACACTTGACTCATTTAGCCCTGAAAAATTTAGTGCACAGCGTTCAACTGTGGTTCAGAAAGTGTGACACGTCTTCAATTAGTGCTGGCTGTCATTTGTCATTTGTCGGTCTTGGCTGGAAACTGACAGAAGTCTCAGTCTTTGTGACTCTTGTTCCCTCTCTTGCATGAACTTATATGGCTCTTTCATATCGTCTTCTGACACAATAATTCCCACCTCCCCCCACATACACAGCCCTTGCTCTTCCTTCCCTATCGCTCATTTCTAATTAGCAGCGATAGATTAGTTCCACCATCATTTACAGGATCTGCAGGGTGTGTGTGTGTCTGTCTTTATAATTCCATCAAACAGTAGTTGACAGCCTCCTTCTGAAGTCCAAACATGACTTTCTCATTGATTTCTGCCTTGATTCTAAAGATTTTATGACAAGGTCAGATCACAATACCGGAGGGCAGTTGGGGAATGCAATTGACTATCAGGCAACAGAGTGAACGAATGGTCGCTGTAATTACAAGCTGGGTTTCAGAGTATTAGGACACACTTAGAAAAGCAGAAAAAATATTAACTCAAAATGGTAATGGCATCATTTAAAATAGATTTGAGGTTTATTGCTCTGACTGGGTGAACTTTATGAGGCTTAAAAAGACTAGTATTCTACAGTCCTGCTAGCAGCTATTCAAAACGCAGCTTTGCCTTATGCTAAATGAAAAATCAACAATGTTAATATGCTTAGAATTGCAATGCTAACATGAAGATTTTTTGCAGGTTTCTGATTGTTTGCAATAGTGACTCTTTAAATTTAGCATATAGCATGCTAATTTGGCACTAACGCAGGTTATAACTGAGGCTGGTGGGATTGTCATTAGGTATTTAGTCATAAAACAAAGTACAAGACAAATCAAAGTTTTTACCAAGAGAGTTAGAGAATTATGACTTGAAATCATGACAATCATGAGGGGCCATGAATGTGTGTATCTAATGGCAACCCATTTTGCCAGCATGTGTGTATGAAATTGTTGGCTCTTTAATAAAGGAGAAAAAGTTTGCTTTTAAATTAAAATCAGTTTTCTACTTACTTCCTTATATTTGACCTTTGCAGTAATAATTTGATTATAGCTTTTAAACAGGCTCTTTTTTGTGCTCTTTTTGCTCTTTTGTGCTCTAATAGTCATTGTTAATGTAAACACATGGATTTATAGCATAGCTTAACTTTGTGTTTGCTCTTGCAAACTCCACTCTTTGTATTATGAGTTCTGTCTTGTTGTTTGTGTATAGGCCTGTAAAACAGTTTCATACTGCACCTTTAAATTTGATCAATAAGCTGTGTGGCTGAAAACATTACCAGGTCTGATCAGGGCTGTGCAGTACTGTAAGAAGCCGTCTTTACTCTGCTCCAGACAGAAGAAAGACACTTTTTTCCCTCCAGCTGACCACATGCATGATGTTTTTACTTACAGATATCAGTGCGCAGCACTTAAACATTATTTTAGTCCACAGGAAAGAACAAATCTGCCGAGAGCACTCTCGAAACACAAGAACCTGACCCAGCTTTGAAAATAATCTGCGAGGGTCTCCATTAAACATGAACAACGTCGTTATGTAAATGAGCATTGTTTCATGTGTGGACAACACAGCAGGAACAATTCACCATGGCAACAAACCAGTTCTCCAAAGTCTCATGCAATGTACAGTGATTTCCATGACAACATCATTAAAAAGTTTCATAGCTGCCCTCTTTGCTACTCTAATCAAACATTAGCAGGATGCTATTTGATGAAACAGATTGAGACGGAACAACTCAGACGGCTCATTAAGCTAAAACCTGCTAAATGTCTGTTAGCGTGGCGATGACCAAAGTTCCCTTTCACCTCTCTGACCCTTGTTAGATGTGGCTTGTGTCGCTGCCAACATCTGTCTCTGCTGTCTGAGTGAACTTCTCTCTGAAAAGCAAAAAGGAAAAGCTCTTCATTAAGTGTTCATGGATCCTTACAGTTCTGCCATGAACTTCTAACATGCAGAGCTTTAAGACTTCCTCTGAGAGTCCTTCTTTCAGTAAAAGTGCTTATTTGCTAAATTTTGAAAGAAAGATCATTTAGACGCAATATTTTTTTTGAAGAATCATATTAGAATCACTTAACAAATGCACATAACGCCACATTTTTATTTCACAGACACATAAACTTAATGATTTAACTTACTCTCTGCCATGCAAACAACACACAGGCGAGATAAGTGGTGTGTCTAGAGGCATTAAAGCAAGCCCCTTTTCCACAGCTAACCAGATAATGATGTCTTTAAAGCTAAAGTGTGTTCAAACTAATAACTTTTAACACCAAGTAATAATGCAGTGCTGCCATGTCTCTGTGTGATTATTAAGGAGCTTTCAAGAACAATGCTGCTGTAGAGCTAAAATAGTGACTTTGGTCCCCCGTCCCACTGGTGAATACAAACACCCTGAACCGCTCAAAGTCAAAGATGTATAAGCCCATCAAACACACACACACAACACAAAACCGCAGACACACAAAGACATACACACTTAAACTGAACTGGCAAGCCACCAAGACGCTCAATAGAGCCAATCTCTCCCTCGCACGGCAGGCTGTGAATTCCCAGTTTGCTTTGCAGAGACGACGGGGTGTATGTGCGTCTGTGTTGGTGTGTGTGTGTGTGTGTGTGTGTGTGTGTGTGTAGATAAAACACAGCAATCACTGAATGCAGGCACAAGGGCCACCAAACTAAATGCTTGGACGAAGCTGGCATGAAGACTCATACACACACACGCACAAACACACACACACACACACACGATTAGGAATGGATATGCTTGCCAAGTCATTTTCCCCTCTGTTCCAGAAGGCACTGAAGTGCTTAGCGCACAGCGAACAGAACTCAGCCTATAGAAATGGAAAGGCAGAGTGAGACAGAAAAAAAAAAGAGGAAAAGGTGGGAGGTGGAGACAGAAAGCAACAAAGCATGCTGGTCACCAAAATTGCAAAAATTAATTGGTCACGCCCATGTGGGCTCGCATTTACATCCACCAACTGTACTTGAGTCTAGCTTCAGAAAAAAAAAAGCTGTTTTTTCCCCCACATTTTTAGGTTTAACACTTAAGTGCAAATGTTTCAGTTCATAAACACAATCCATCCTGCTATCATGCTGTGTGTTTACGTGGAGTGAAATTCACTGTTTGATTAAATTAGAGGCAGTTTTACTGGCATTTGAAAAATCATTGGCGGTGCCACCAGAAAAGAGTCAAATTAAAAGGTGCACAAAATTTGACAGATATATTTTAAAGAAGAAAGTTGACACCAGTTAAAAAACTAATGCTAGAGTAGATTTGCCTTTGTATTCACAGTGAAGAAATTTAACCAAGGACAGAGCAGAAAATAGTTGAAAAAAGAAAAAAGCAGTCTGAAAGAAGAGTGTCATTAAAAACTTTAAATGATTTAAACTGACTCAAACATTTTTAATCTCAGCACCACATTTTTCATTTCACTATTTTGTATATAATAACTGTAGAAGGTCAGGGCAACATGTAGAGCATGGTATACACTAACTGAGTTACATTCAGAGGAAAAATGAACTGTGGATGCGTTCAATATCCTGTTGTACAGTCATGTCACTGTCAAGGGCAAACAGTAACTCCTAAAGAAAGACGAGAAAAAGAAGGAAATTCTGTCCTTGTTTCTCTGTACCCTCAAACCAAAGCAGGGTCAAGGTGGCAGCTGCTAATTAGGGCAGTGACACACACACTTACACACGTATACACACACACATACACACACATTATTAACAGACATTGTTTCAGCCAGGCCTCAGTTTTAAGGTAGTGTCAATCACTGCTATTCCTGTGTGTCTGCCCCAGGGCTAAGTAGTCCTCTTCCCCTACAGCCACACACACACACGCACACACACATGCACACACGCACACACACATGCAAGCACTTAGATGGCACAACATTTTGATATTGTCAGTGACTACATCCGATGTCATTTGACGTCAGTGCTAAAATAAATGCAACATCGATGCTTCTGTTTTGTAAATATTGTAATTTTACCGTCAACAAGCTGCACCCACTTAAACCTACAAGCAGACAAAAGTTGGTGATATCTTGGGCTAAAAATGAGAAAAATAGATAGTTTTTTTTTTCTAATGGAGCTGTTTTTGAAGCATGTTGAATGACAGCATGGTAAATTAACTGAGCTAAATTGGGCTTAACCTGCCAAATATCAACATTGTAATTATGTCAGGTTTTTCTCTCCATATTTCACTGATTGCCTGCTTTAAAAAAAAAAAAAAAGTGTTACACCCAGATAACGAACCTCAACAAGAGGGGTATCAGCCAAGCTTAAAAAAAACATGCTGTCTACATTCATCTACATTTCATTTATTTTATCTTCCTCTTTCTCTTTTTTTTGCTTCCAAACACTGAATAAACAGACTGTTCCTGCATACTGCATTCTTTTTTTTCTTATGAATGATTTATGTGATGTGCTCTTCAATATAAAGACATTCAGACAAACACGCGTGCAGGAGTTTCAGTAAAATAATCAAAGTGGTAGATGTAGAAGTTAGTGAGGAATTTACTTCGTTAGGCAGAAATGAAAAGGTCACAGCCTGAGATGGTGGCTAATGAGAAGCTCTGTCAGCCAGTAGCTAATGTCAAGACCCTCTGTGTGTGAGCTAAACTCTAGCCAGTTGTTGCCATTAATTCAGTGCTCTACCAATAAATGTGTGTTTCATGTTTATTTGACATGTTTGAAAAGAACTCATCTTCAGTAAATTCTAAGTTTAATGTCAAGTTTCTTTAACTTTTGCTCAGTATGACAGAGAACTACAAAGGCTAGGATAAAAGAACAGCAATGTTTGCATGCTTTTAGGTGCACGCTGAAAAGACAACTGCATTTTTCTATGTAAATTTGCTACAGGAGGCAGGTGAATGGGAAAGAAATTTTTGATATAGAAACAATGTATCACAAATCAACTTAACTGTACAAGTGCCACAGATTGGGCATATTTATTGATTATGTTTGACATTATGGCTGCTTGCATTATTTTTTTCTATGCTTGCATACGCTTAAATGCTTGTAAAGTCACTCTTTTACTGCATTTAGGCACAGAGGTGTTCAAATGTGCTACACAGGTCACAACATAACCCAACAATCTTACAACTCAGTCCCTGCCACAAACTTAGCTGGTTTTTAATGAAAACCAGTCAAACCTTTTTTTTTAGCTTTTGATTGGTGTATACCACTTTAGGGTTAGTTTTACGTCGCCACCTGTTTGTTTGATACAATCATGACAATACATCAACCGTGATTTCACTGTTTTAATATGAAAGAAAGTTTATTTAACAACGGTGTTTGTGTGGATGTTAATGTTTTTAGAAATAAAGTAGGGAAAACTCTATTTCAGTTCATTCCTGAGTACGATTACCAGGACTAGGTCTTAGAAAATGATTCTTTACATTTACACACAATACTGCTAAATACATAACACTCTTACACTGTATCAATAGACAGATATACACATATTGTGGCAGCTTTTGTTGACTTTTTGCTAAAGAAAACTCCTCATTTGCTTTGTGCAACCTTCTGTATGCTATTATTTAACATGTCAATACAAATTACACATCAACAGAGTGATTAGAGAAGAATGTCTAATTTATCACTGTGCATTAGCAGGTTAATTGTGTATCCAGCCAAGTGAATTATCTTATGATGGAAGGTCTGTAAATTACAGTCTTGTAAGACCTTAGTTTGATCTGCCACTGACAGTTCAAAGATTACATGAAAAACACAACTTTCACAAACAAACCAAAAAAATTATCATGAGATTCTTCACTGTGTCACATCTCAGCTCATTAAGAATACATTGTTTCGTAACATAAACGCTCTTCATTGAGTAACAACACTGTCTACGTTAACACAGGCTAGATCATCTGGAATTATAAACACCTGAATCAATGAAATAAAATGATGTGATAGATGAAAGATGACACAGGCAGGCACTTTAATGTTCAACCTCACTTGTATTGTCTTGTGTCCAAAGTTGCTCCGTTTCACATCAAAAGCCCGTCACTGTGTAGATGACAAATTGACAACAGCTGCAACTAAGACAAGAATTCAGAAACTCTTGCTTTTATTAGAAGCAACTGAAGTGAATGATGCAAAGTGAATAATGATCTCCTTCCCATGGTTCCCGCCTCAATATTTCATAGTAAGTGATGATCTCCCAAACATAAAGGGTGTCCTTGCATCCATATTTCATTGGAGAACAATGCAGTGTAACTGACATACACAGTGAGGAAATGTGCTTACAAAGCATCAAAAGAACTGTCACACAGTATGGATGGCTGCAGAATAATATAGGGCACTGCTGGATGGATGTAACAAGCTTCATAGGTACACGCATCATTTGATCACATAATACAAAGCTAGTGTGTGTGTCTGTGTGTGAGACACGCATCATTTGATCAGGTAATATAAAGCTTTGGTGTGTGTGTTTGTGTGCAAGTTTGCTTGACGTGCATCATTTGCCGATACACTACAAACCTGTAGTGTGCTGCGTGTGTTTGTGTGTGTGCGTGTATGTTTGCGTGTGTGTTTGCATGTGTGACATGCAGAAGCTAGGTGGAAAAAAAAAAATCCAGGGTACATACATGTGCGAGTGTGTTGACGAGAATGTGTGACACGCATCATATACTTAGATAATACAAAGCTTGTGTGCGTGTGTGTGTTAGTGTGTGTGTGTGTTTGTGGGCTACGAACAGTGGTATATCTAATAACAGGCCTTTCTGAACGAGACATGAGTCCTGTCACTCCTGAACCACACGAACACAAACAGGTGCACGCATGCTGGCTTCTGCTAAATTAAGCATTGGAGGAAACTACAGACACTACATCAGACAGCGCAGGCACACACACACACACACACACACACACACATACACACACACATACAAACCTCTGACACAGAAACAAGCCACAAACAAGCTGAAAGAGACACTTGTGACTAGGAATATAAGCAGGGCATGTGTATACACAGACACACACACACAAAAACACAAATAAAAATGCAGAGATCCTGACAGAGACACATGAGCCAGTGCAATGTGACACATAAATTGGGGCATGCATTATTAACTGTCGGATATTTCAGAGCACATGTTGGGACTGTTGTACCTCAAAACAGAAAGACAGAAAGAAACACAGGCAAACTCAATACATGACAACAACTGAGAGATACTGAGTGCTGCGAGGAGACATGGAACTCTTCCATAGGTATCTACAGGACTTAATAAATAGTAAAATCTCATGGATTTAATGAATCAATCAGTTATTCAATTAAAAACTCAGTCAGTGCACTCATTAAAAATTGATTTTCTTCTTTATTGTCTGTTTTGGATGGAGGGGACGATACAAATTAAGAAAAAAACAATACATAGTCAATAATGACTCAGACGCTACAAGCAGTCCATGTTTCAACAGAGAAGTGATATTACACAGTCAGTTCATGAAAAACTGCAGAACAGTTTCTTATTTACCTTTACTTTATGTCTCATTGTGAACAGCTTGGTTATTGACTTTGGAATTTTTGGCCAAATTCAGAGATATCTGCTTCTGCTACTTAAACACAATGTATCAGACTTTTGTTTGCGTTGGTTTGGATAATCCACAGATGTTCCTTGTGTTATTTCCACTGAAGTCATAGTCCCTTTGGAACAGATGATAGTGTTACAGCACATGGATTATGAAGAGATAATAATGTGGGTTATGCAGAGTAACAGAGATTTTGTTCATTTGATGCTGTGAGCTCCAAAAAAAGAAACTTTATTCACCATCATTGTATTAAAGCTGCAGCAGAAATCTCTGACATCAGCTGGACACCAGTACAGGCAGAGAGATTATTCGAAACAACCATAAACATTGGCACCAGAGCTGGTCAACATATACAGATAAAATAAATCTCATTGGGGTGGCTTGCTGGAGGACAAAGTGGTGGGTCAATAATGAAAAGACCAGCAGAGAGCTTTGTTCATCTGATCTATTGCAATTAAGTTCTTACTAGTAGGAAAACCCAGAAATTACAAATAAATTCCACTTGACGATGATGTTTGAGGCAAAAACAATGAAATAAAACAAACCTAACAAACCTTAACAAGCACTAAAAGAGAAGAAAAACATGCTAAAACAAGTTCGAAGACATCCCTTCTGACCTTCTGAAAATATACCGTTCTCGTCTCTTATTCAAAAATAAATACTTTGAAAGAGTTTTAAAAACATCATTTCTTTCTGTGAAATTAAATAACAATCTGTAAATTAAGCACAACTTGGTTCACCAAATGAGGATGTTTAACACAGTAGTTGGAGATCTACCTGCTCAGGATGTCAGAAAAGATGCTGGATCGCTCTGTAACACCTCAGTCACTTTGAAACTTAGTAAGCTGAAAAGTAATCTACAGTTCCCTCACCCTCACTCTGTTCTGGTACAAATGACCAGAATTCATTTAACTTCATTAGTTGTGCAGAATTAATCTGTCAAACAGCTACAGAGACCAAAAATCAGAATCCAAAACACTTTTTTTTTACCATTTTCTGCACACTGTCAGACTGCAGCCATCAGTGAACACAGACAGAGCTCAGGATTTTTCTGAGAGCCGACACAAAAAGTTTTGTTTAAAAAGACTCTGCAAAGGCCTGACTGCTGACCTGTTATTGCCAATGTGTTTATTCCTACTTTGCTGACAGAAAAGACAGACATCACTTTAAGTGGTAAACCATGCCTTTAAAAAAAAAAAAGAAAAGTAAAAATGTTTCTGTCCTAAAAACAGAGAAAGTCTCATATCTAATAGAACATTCAAAAAGCTAGATGTCTTCTCTCTTTCTTTGGATTCAATTTGAAATGAACCAGAACACATTCAGAAAATTACAAGGGAACTGAGGAGTCCTTTTGTTGTTGTCATGTCCTCTCTAGTGTTCTTCTGGCTTGCAGTTGGGCTTGAATCAGTACAGTTTGTCTAAAATAAAGGCCAAGATGGCTGCTACCAGTGTTAGCCCAATTCCCAGCTTCTTCAGTCCTTCCTTGTCCAGACTGTAAGAGCCCAGCGACATTATAGACGAGGGAGACATAGAAGCAGGACCTTGGACGCCGTTGACCATTTTCTCCTGTGGAAGAGACATTCAGAAAGACCACATTAGACTGAGATCAAGATCGGTAAAGATTTGAATGTGTCCTTTATTTACTATCATCCTAACAATGTGCTAGAGGCTCCTTTCAGAGCAACTCTGCTGATTCGTCTCCTCTGCAGAGAAATAAAAGCTGCTGGATCAGCTGGTGATATTGAGCTTGCAGTTACTCCAACTGCTTCCCAGATGTTTACTGTATTGATGGTTTCAGCCTAGTCTTCTGTCTCTTAAAGAAGAGATAAATATATTAAGAAAGAGTGATATTTCAAATAATGTGCAATTACTGCAGATCATGCCTGAAAATCTTTTATCAGTTTAAAATGAGCTATTTTATTTTACATAGAGATCACAGATCACAAAGGCCACGGTACGCCGCCACCTGGTGAACTTGGTGTAGAAGAGAAAAAACTTTGCACTCACTGACTGAATCAGCTGGTTCTGCTGCAGGACTATGTGGTTTAAAAATGGGAATTTAATATCTCTCGGGATATTCTGTGAATATACCTCTGATGTGTGCAAATGCACAGACACACGCACAAATACCCAATCTTACTTTTCGACACACACTTGTGGAGACAAAGATTGTTGCTGCTCACAGCGTAAGTCATGTCCATAACTCATAATTACTGGATCATCTTTAGATTAAATCAGCTGGCCACAGACACAAATCAAACAGCGACGCCTGACAGCACAGTGACCAGTGATCCAACTCATCAAATGTCTGTAATCTGAGGGTTCTGTTTAGTCCTAATGTGTTGGACCATTAAAAAGACATCCCCCAGTGAAGGGCTGTGACAGTGAAAGATGAGAGAGAGCAATGCTGAGAGGAGCAGAGCAGAAGAAAAACGATAAACTGTCAGGAGGGCAGGAAGTGGAAGAAGATGAAAACCAGATTGTGATTGTGTTTTTTTAAACCAAATATCTGGAGTTTGTTTAGCTACATTGGTCAGCCAAATCAGAATTTATTCAGCCCTTTGTTCTTAGTTTATAAAATAGTCATTTCTGTCAGAGGGTATGTGAGTACCCTTCATGGATCACTGCTTCGGATCATAAAGTATAAATAGAAATACATCTTTGGATGCCATTTCATATAAGGATCGATAGATACTCTCATTTAGGAGAGCAAAGGAAAATAACAGGACTTTATCATTTCCTTCCCTTTCCTGTCTCTTTCGTCCTCTCACCTTCTGTCTATCTCCTCACTTTCATCTGGAAATCACACACACAATGATAAACAGAGTTTTAAATCCACAGTTTATTTCGATATTTGGTGGATGAAAGCATTCATAAAATCAGCCATTTGCTTATGCAAATGAGTGAATTTCAATTATGATGCCATTATCTCTGTGCAAAGCAGTTAATGCAGTTTTGTTGTGATCCAATTATAACAGAGTGCTCAGTGCTGTCTATTGAATCAAGCTGATATTGATGAAGGTGCACTGTGATGTAGTTACACAGGCGAGGCCGCAGAGACACAAGCACATTAAGAGTTGGCTTATAGTATTAAAACAGTCGAAGCGAGAGTGTGAGTGTGATTTTGTTTGAGTCATTTTCAGTTGTTCTGCAACAGTGTTTCTACATCATGTATACACATTCACACACAATCACTGCCTGCAGTAACACAGAACATCCAGTCAGCTTTTGAGGTTGCACCTACAGCAATGACTGCTTTGGGCTGAATTTGTGTGTGTGTGTGTTTGGCATGTCACCAGCAGTCAAACATGCAAATTTAAACAATCCACATTAACAGATGATGCTGCTTATTAAAACAACACTAAAAGCATCTGTGATAAGAGCAACATCTAAAATAAACTGGCATTTTTCAGTCATTGATGGGTGTTAATAAAATTCAGCTGATAACACTGAATACTAATAACCAGTCCTGTTTCTCCCTGGCCTCCGTTCATCCCTCATCGATCATCATTCCCTTTGATTACACATTCATTTAGTTTTATATTAATGTCAGAGACTGGAGACCTGAGGTGCAATCTCAAACAAATTGCACCTCAAGATTTTTCTCTTTTAATTTGAGCATTAAACAAATTGGATGATAGAACCAATGCTTGTCAACATCTCTTAGTGGACTGGAGATCGATCTGGATGACCTTGTGGTAGCTCCTATATGTCTCCTCCTGCATGACTGTTGGTAAAATGCCTTATCACCAAGACGGTAGATTATGCGGGGAGATATTGNNNCCCTCTCAAGTGTATCAATCAAGTTTTGTTGACAATCCTCTGTCTCACATGCCTCTATCCTTCTCCCTGTGGATTCCCAGTGAGATGAGTCTCCACTTTTTTTTAAATCTGATTAGATGCTTAGCCAGCTTAAGAAATTCTGTTTACCATTCTAATATCCTACTGTACATGCTCTATCATTTTGTTGAAAAGTTCCAATATGGAAGACTTCTTTGAGTCTGCTTCTGTGTGAGCAGTTAATTCCATCCAACTCAGAAATATAAATAAGTACCTACAAATGTAGAGAATTTGTATGCAATCATATTGCACTTTTGACCTAGAAGAATGGAAGACTTCTTGCAGCACAAACACCTGCCTGCATATGTTGTATTTATTTGTATTTAGCAGAGAGGCAGTGCACGCCTACATGGGCTGCCTTCACATGGCTGTGTGTCTGAGCAGCTGCGTAGCATCTGTCCTCTGCCGCTCCATTCTCCACATTACTCCCTGTCCTCTCTGATTGTTGTGAATGTTACCTTGCCACCCACTCTTCTCCTCATCAGTGTCCCTGAATGGTTTCCTCTATTACTGCGCACAATGGAGGATAGATAGTATGACCGACTACGCCTACGTGACACATCCATAAGTCTCTAACTGTAACTTTAGACAACAGTTGGACGGAGAATGAGTAACAGAGGTCTGGCTAACGGATCCACATTTTTCTGAATGTTGGGATCATGGCTGGACTCCCTAATGGTGAATGTGATACACTTTTTTGTTGCTGTTTTGATACTTGAAAAACAATATGGGTGCTGTTTGTAGGGTGTTTCGTGATAGCCACGTCAAGGTGCATGTGTTACTTGTCACTGAACCTGCTAACTGTTAAAATGTGTTTGATCCAATCTGAACAGCAACAGTTTTCTTCAAAATTACTCTTCAGAGAGGTCACATTGTACACCTTGTAGCTGCTTTTTTATGTTGTTTTATTCATTGAAGGCTGAATGAACAGACTGTAAGTAAAAAAAGGGACAAAAGTTGGTTTCCCATCATTTATTACTGCTAACCAAGAATGACTGAATAAAAGTGGCTGCCTGTAAACAGAAAAACTTCAAGAAAATTCACTTAATTGCAAGTTGCACTTTACCTTACTGCTTATTTGAGGAAGAAAAGGGCTAAGATGAATATTTAATGGAAACTGAGACAAAAGGAGAAGCAGACTAAGAGTATAGGACTGATGAAACCCAAACCATTATCTTTCTCTTTGCTGACAGGCCAAGTGTACCGCTTTCTTCTCCATCCATCTATTTATCTGTCTCTCGGCAGGTGTCTTTTAACAACAGGGTGCCAGGAGAGAGGCTGAATAGTGCAGTCTAAAATCAATTACTACCACAGAGGATAAGTGAAAATCCAAGTGCCAGTAGGTGCATGTCAGCACAGTGGGAGGAAGGGGAGGAGAGAAGGAAAAAAAAACTGAGAAGAAATAAGGCAAAGTAAGGATAGAAGGAAGGCAGGCAGAAAAAGATGAGAGATGTGGCTTTCAATGATAGCTTACCACCTGCTAGCTGGCATGCTGGGTTTGTGCATATGTCGGTAAGAAAGAGAGAGTGAAAGCACTGGCATTTGTGAGTGTGTGTGTGTGTGTGTGTGTGTGTGTGTGTGTGTGTGTGTAGGTGTGTGTGTATACGTATAGGCCTGTGTTGGATTATGTTGGTCTCTCTGCTCACAGCGGTAAAACACAGCAAAATAATCCTACTTTAAAATCATCATACATTTCACCAGGGGTATCACACTGGCTAGCACAGCTACATTCTTTCCCCTCAGGAGTTTCAAGGTTTTCTCTAGGACTCTCATATATCTCTCTGAGTCTTAAAAAAAAAAAAATCATGCTCCAAATCCACACATACACCTTTCTGAAAAGAAATCTGCCTGGGTGTCTGGTGCAGCCTCCGCCAACACACCGATATGTTCGCACAAAGACACACACGGTGACACGCTCACCACATCACGAGAGCCAGAAAGCACAATACACAGTGGTCACATTTCTCACATGATCCTCACCAGCTGTCAGTGTCACTCTAGACACACAGAGACCATTGAAGGGGCTGTGTGTGTGCGCGTGTGTGTTTGTGTGTGTGAGGAAACAGATACTGTAAAAGGCTCCTTAGTCACGGGTGATTTGACAAAGCTACAGTGACAATCACAATGAGCTGCAGCTGTATTTACAACTGGATGGAGGGATGGGAGAGAAATGAAGTGTGATTACGAGTCATGTTTCTGATACAAACAACCATCTTTGTTCAAACTCACTAACTGATTCAGTATACATAAAAACATTTTTTTTGCCTGGCTAGTGTAGAGACAGAATAAGGGAAATAAAAGGAGAAAAGAGGCTCAGTAGGGAACTTCTCTTTCTGTCTTCCTCTTTCTCATCTGTCGTCTGAAATTTCCTCCATCACTGCAACCCAAAACCCTCTTACACAGCACGGTAGGGGCGTGGAGCTATACCTCATGTCACTACACACACACACACACACTCACAGCACTCATCATCCTTAGCCAGACATGCTGTCAAGTTACACTTCGGCATGACCTGTTGAGTCACACCACACGTGTACACATACACGTTGACTGTGCGTACATGTGTGAGGCGACAACGTCACAGACACACATAGCAAACATATACACAGGAACACAAAGCTACATATCACAGTAAATAATAGATGAAGATGTTAATCTGTTATCTTATGTTTTGTTGTTTTATTTTGAAAAAAAACAAAAGAATGACCTTAATATTCCTTAACTGGACATTTATCAGTAAAATCACATGTGTTTGCTTCCTCCCACTATGCAACAATGAGACTAACCAACACTACATCAACGGGGACAATGATAGAAGTCAATGTAAGTTCAAACTACCAAAAAAGAAGTCATTCATCAGAAATATCTTTTGTGCTGAAGGCTGTTTGTTCACAGTTTTTTAAGGTGGCTTTGTTTCTTTGGTATTTCATTGCTTTTAACTGCTTTCTTCCTCTGTCATTTCAACTGTTGCCTCCTGTCAGAAGTCAGTCAGGCGAAGTCAAGCAGTGAAATGACACAATTTGAAACACAGCAGGTTATCACAGTGTTTGAAGTTGTCACACCAGCAGTGTTTAAAGCAAAAGTGGCAGTTCTGTCCCACATACATGCATATGACTACATATGACAGTATGTTTAATGACATTAATGACATTCAAGGTAATTAAAAATAAGGAGAGTTCTCTATTTGTCAAATACAATTATACTGAGTACAATGTAGTGAAACAGGTTCTCTTCATCTGGCACATGCTTTAGGAGCAGTGGGCGGCTACTGTGCAGAGCCCAGAGGCCAAACTCCAGTTCTATGCCAGCACTATGGTCAAGGGCACTGGCAAGAGATTTTACCTAAATGTAAATGTTTTCGGTGGGGGAAACCGGAGCACCTTGAAGAAAACCACAGCGCAGGGAGAACACAGAAACTCCACACAGAGAGGCCAAACCACTGAGCCACAGAGCAGCCCCCCTACATCCTCTGCAAAACCCACAAAAGACTATGCTTACTCATCCATCTCAAAAGATTTGGTGTGAAAAACAAAAAGCCCTTAACAACTTCTTTCACTTCTTCATTCTAGCAGGATTACTAAAACACAGTGATAGCAGCATCCAAAATTACTGGTGCAGACCCACCAATTTAATAAAAGACCTGTTGAATGTTACCTGCTGCATGAAACAAACCTAACACATCAACAGAGTCACCAGTCATCCTGCTCGCTCACTGCTTCTTCTGCAGCCATCTGCTCTGTGCATCACCAAACCCTCAGCCCGACCTAGCTCCTTTCTACGGTCATCAACCTGACAAACACACCTTTCATAAGCATGCACGCATACATACACATACATGCAAGCACATGCAAGCACACGCAGACACACATTAGATCTAGGTCTTGAACTCCGTGTTTTCTTGTGTATACCGAAGTGTCTGTTGTGCTTTTCAGAAACCTGACTGATACAAGCAAGGACCCTTTGTGCTCATTAACACAAAGACGCAACAAGTTGTGACAAGTTAAACACAAATAGGTTTAAAGTTACAGTTACTTTAATCCCGACCAGCACTACCTGTGTACTGTGAGGTGTTATGTTTATACAAATGTGTCACATGACAGATGATACATAAGCCATGTTACATCAGTCGTATTGTATCTTTGCCTGCAAGCAAAACATGAAAGAGTGTGTAGGTGGTTGGAAGACAAACAAGAACATAATTCAGATTAAATTTGACACATACATTAAAAGATTAAATTAAGTGACTTGCTGTTTAAGAGTTTATTAAGAATCTTTGTGTTGGGACTCATTTTAAATAACATGTCTCCAATGATAGAGTGGTGAGGTGTTTTCCACAGCCTGGGATTAAAGGGGCAGATTATATTTCTTAGGTGGATCAAAGAAGTGAGCAAACAGAGTCATCCCTGCAGCCTATCGTGGATACCATTAGCAAGATTACAAATGTTAAAGTAAAAGCCTGCTAAAATAGTTGACTGCATACAGGCATTGAACTACTGACTAAGTGTGGAGGTCATGGAAGACCAGAACTTCCACTAACCCCTCTAGAAGAGTTATTAGATCATTCTCATCTAATACGAAACCCATACCACATATTTTCTGCCATAACTTTAATATATCCATCAAATTTCTATACAGTTGCTTCCCTAAACAGCTGAAT
>JAPZDY010000025.1:20507459-20535142 GCA_029783645.1 Ctenochaetus hawaiiensis
CAAATGCTCTCATGACCACCGCAGGGTGTGTGTGTATTTGTGAGTATGTGTGACATTATAGCTAACCTACTTCAGTCAATACAAGCTTAAGCTTCTGACACCTGCTGTGAGTACTTCTGTGACATGCAAAGCAAAGCTTCTGATCTGATTTACTAAGTGTGAAAATGAGGAATGGTTGGATGAGCTTCACATATGAGAAAATATTCAAAAAATGCAGATTTATTTACAACTTTTTCACTGTTATCTTCCGATGGTAGGAGTGTGAAAGGCATCAAATGCAAACGTGTCAACAACCTTCCAGCATGCCAAATGGTCCATATCAGTCAGTTTGACTACAAGTTTGATCACTAAATTTAGTAATAAGTGTAAAAACAATAAATTGATTAATTCCTTTAATAACAATACTATGATCTCTTAATGTAAGCAAAGTACATACAGCAGACAAACTATCTGCACTGAGGTCATTTTTCACTGTATTGCAAAAGTTCTCATTAAATATAGATCAGACATTATAACAGTTATCTTACCTGTTCGTAGGACTTGTTGTGAGCCACATAGTATTGGGCATCAAATGACTCTTCTGTCACCAACACATGTTGCCGCTCCCCTACCTACAAAGACAGCGAGAGAGACAGAGAATAATTACAAAACTGCATTTGCTTATGTCAACTACTACAAGTTTATTAAATAAAAAAGCATCTGCCTTTCATGCATCACTTTTGCAAATGTGTTTCATTTGTGGACGCGGCCATCTGTGCATGTGTGAATGTCCTCAGCCATATGCCGCTGACCATAAGAAAACCGATGGGATTAATATCCCTGTCAATCATTGAGCACCCTTCTTCTCTATCTCAGCTCAAGTTTATTTTACATATCTGCATCTCACTCAGGCTAGTTCAGTCACAAGTAATTTATGTCATTTTTTTTCTTGCCATCTCTGTGTTTTTGACTGAGACAGGGTAAATATTAACTTGAAAAACTGACAGAGTGGTATTTCTTAATGTCATTTCTACTGTATGTAATTACTATATATGTGTGTGTGTGCGTGTGTATAAATGAATACATATGTATTGTCTTCAGTAGATATCCCTGAATATTAACTATATATAGATATGCATTAGCTTTGAGTTTACTGCTTATGTCACACAGGCCATGTATGAGGGTTGTGTATCTTTGTCTATTTAATTCAACACAAGCAAGCTTCCTCAGTCATACAATAAGCTTCTATTCATCATGATTCCAATTCAATGAAAAGTTTGGGGCTTTCATGTGTTTCTTTCATGTTTTCTGTTAGTGCAGTTCACCATTTAATTACAATCTCAAGGTTCCTGAGCCACTTCAGTTTTAGCACATTGGCTGAGAGGATAATAAGTACTATTAAACTCAGGTCCTTACAAAAAAAAGTAAAACTCTAAAACGAAAAAAACAAGGCTATACAGGATACAATTCAATTGCTTACAAAAACAGTCTATTCAGGACATCAGAAAATCAAATACTACAACAAGGCCTCCCAATGAGAGAAACGCAGTATAAACATTATGACAGAAAATACCATTTTTGTTAAAAAATGTTTTTGACTTGAAGAAAAAGAAAGATGACACGTGAATGAAAAGTTTGTTGAAATGCATGCATTGATAAAAAAAACACCTCAGAAATGACTTAGACCAACTTGTCTTATTTGTTGTTTATGGATAAGTATTTCGGCTCATGTCAGATAAATAGTTCATTCTAATTCATGGTCAGGTTCATACTCATTTAAGTTTACATTTTGGTAGATGAACAGTTTAATAATGTGTTGTTAATGGGGCCTCTTGAAGTACACTGAGTGCATTCAGTATATTAATGTTATCTGAAAACACTGCCCTACATGGGACACATCAAATCTTTTTTGTTGTAAAGCAGGTAAGACAAAACCCTCAGTTAACTGAGCCTAAGATTGAAAATTGTGTTTTTTAGGACCAGAGAAGCTGATAAAAATAGTCTGATCGATTTGGAGTATTTGGAGTATCGGACTGTTTTTTACTCACTGAAAGACTTTGCTGATTTAAAATGCTTAATCATTTGAAATGCTGCCCACAAGCACCAACTAGAGCCAACTGTGTGGGACACAAAGTGAAAACTAGGGCGACAGACGCTCAGTGACAGCCTGACACTGACTGACAGCAGACTGCCGGCCTGATGTGTCAAGAACCTTACTCTCAAAGGAGACGAAGAGACAAAGTCAGAGCGTGTTTAAAAAAACGTGAGCAGGTTAGCTTCAAAGAGTGTGTGACCACAGTAACTGACTGAGAGTTGAAGGTAACTCTTCTGAGACGGAAAAAGATGGAAAACCTTAAGTTTCCCGCATCCTTAGCTTAACAAACTCAGAATTTTCACTTAACACACCTCCTGAAACACGTCCCTGGTAAAGAATCAGCACAAAGAGCCTAAATCCCAGCAATAATTCAGGAAGCATTGCTATAGAGCATAAACCACCCGGGTTTTAAAAATCAGCAACACGCAGATGAAAATGTTGGGAACAGAGTGTCCTGTAGGCTCAGTGGATAGTATTTGCATTTCAAGTCAGTCAGTGATGAGCCCTATACCGTAAAACTGTGCTGACTGATCACTTCCTGAGCTATGTGTCAGAGCCTTAGAAGTCACGGCTCTGGCACATTGCTCAAGGTGCTTCCTTTTTTTGCAGACACCCATCTTCTGTGTTTTTTCTCTCCTCATTCCTGCCTTATCCTTTAGCTTCCAGCCCTCTCCCCTATCTCAAGGCACTTTCTTTGTTGTTCATGCCTCTCTCTTCCTTCCACTTTAACTCCCTGTCATCCCTTTCTCCTTTCCTTTTTATTTTTTGTACTAATTTTACTGTGTGTGTGTTCTATTCCAGACAGCACCTGCACAGGCATGCTGACAGACTTTAAAAGAGACCAAATAAATCACTGTTTCCTGCAAACAGAGCAATTTTCAGAGAAAGAGTGGAGGAATTATTCTTTGAACATTATTACTGGATGGTGAACATTTGTTTCAGGACCGACGACAGATGTCTCATGAAATAGACAATTTTGACAGTGTTTGAATATATTTTTATGATTTTTTGAAATCTTTGCCTTAAAAATAACACTTAAAAATATAAAAAAAATAAAAGGACTCATCCATTTAATATGCTATCACTATTTATCATCAACCACAGATTAATGACTGTAATTTGTTTAACCTCTGTACTATGAGTTGTTTTAAGTTGTTCTAATTATCCCCATGACAGTATCAGTATGTAGACAAAAATTAAATGTTCTTCACAGAAATACTGTTGTACAACAAATAACAAGAGCAGTGCTCCTTTAAATAGTTGTGTAAAAGGTGTTCAGTCTGAGTCTTTTAGCTTTTTTTAGCAAGACAGGAGTCCACGTCACCAAAGCTCTCTGAGGTTCTCAGTCTCATTAGCGGTCAGCCCTACTCTGTGGATCTCTGTGGAGTAGAAATGTCTGAAAAACTGGTGCCTATGATGTGAATTTGCTTGAATCTGCCATAATACTTTAACCCAACCTAAACAACCAGGGAGAAGCAATGATCTGAGATTAAGGTATATCCTAATATGTTGACTGAACTGTAAATAAGAGAATGATCATGCATGAACACACAGCATGGACAATAAAACATATGAGAATGTAGAGATGAGGAGCAAATAAAAGGTTTATGAGCTGCACGCACCTCTGTGCAACACAGAACAGCGAGTTTATATGCAGAGTATGTTTTGCTCTTGCTTAAGTGACTGATGGTCCTTCCTTGCTTATCTGCCTATGGTGTAGTATGTATTTAGATATATATTTGCTCCATCTGTTGAAAAGTGCCAGAACAGAAAACAAGGCGTGCATGTGCATATCTTTTTACAGTGAGATTCATATTTACTCCATCATCCTGAGAATAACATCCCATGATACGCAGCAGATCCACGACAGATTTGTGGGATCATGAGTTTAATTGATAATTAATCCACATCATAACAAGGATGATGACAGAATTGTGGCGGTGAATTGCAATCAACACTTTCATCTGCATCACAAATAAAGGAGCAATTCACTCAAACATCATCCAGAGACCTTGCTACATCTGTGGCCTTTTTTGCAACCGGGTTGTTTTTAATCACACTAAAAAAACAGCCTGACTGTGACATGACACTGGCTTTTTTGAAGCTTATATTTCTTTTTTAAAGGACACAAAAAAGGCTAAAAACAGGCTGAACTGCAGTTTTGCCAATTTGACAATACCGAACAAGAGAGACAGTAAAGCCAGTAAAACACAGGCAGGCACAATTAAACCCACTTAGCGTCAAACACAGGATGTGCCAACCATGAGGGAGCACCACAGACTCTTTACTTATCTTCATTCAAAACAGTACTGCTTTGCAAAACAGCCTGATGTTGTCTTTATCTGCTCACCTGAACTGAACCTGGCCACCGGCACTGTCAGATTTTGCTTTGAAGAGCTAATCACCAAACAGTCTTTATCATAATCCAAACAATCAATGGCAACACTTTAAAGTCTGCCTGTTTGGCATTTTTAAACCTTATATAAACATAAGTAAATACTTAATGAAGTGTAACAAAGTGTACTAGCTGTTCTGTGCCAATCATAACTCCAAAAGAAGCTTTAAAAATTAAACTATTTTTTGTATCCCTCTTTGTTTTCACCCAACTACATCAAAGTACTTTTAATGTACTTTTTTTGAATAGATTGCTGTTTGATTTAGCAGAACTTTCTCCGAAACGGTTTTCAGCTTTTAATCATCAGTAAAATTATCAACAGCTTTTGACCAATATGTAGATGTGTGTGAACTTTCCTCCCCAGTGTTAAGCAATAGCTTGGAACATCATGAAACACCAAATCTGTACATTATTCTCTTACTCATTGTATGTTTATGCATCACTCTCTCTTCCTTTGCCCCCCGGTTTTAATTATTTAATCAGTCTTTTGAACTCATTATCCAATCTCATCATGCAGATACTTTCACTCTACTAGATTACACAAAAACACATACACACACAAACACAGAGATCAACTGACACACACAACTTGTTAACACATGCAGCCTTCTCTTGTAGAGAGAGATTTTGTTTTGTTGTTGCCTGCTGAATAATCTTTGCAGGGAGAGATTAAACAGGGCTAAAGAGAGACACTTTGATCTTTTGGAGGTTCTCTATGATTAGGCTGCTTGGAAGAAGAAAGAAAAAAAGAAAAAAAATTGTTGGTTTAGGTATTTTGTTTTACCCTCAAAGTGAAAACCAAAGTACAAAAGACTTTTTCCAAACTTTTAATGTTTGCCACAGAGCCTGAGAGGATTAAGGGTGGCTTTGGATAAATGTTTGTGGGGACAAATGTTGAATCAACATAGACTGACGCTGTACAAATGAACTGTTGAACTGCAGTGAGTCCTGAACACAAATACTTTAAACAGTGAAACACTAACAACACGAGAAAGAAGAGCAATGTAGACAAGGATGACAAGGTAGACAGATGGAAGCAAGGGAGGTGATGGAAGTGAGTGTTTGAATAAAAACTAAACAGAAAGAGAAGGCACTTTGTCAAAAATAACCAACTCATAAACTCCTTAAAAGCCAGAATGGTCTCTGAGTTGTATTCAAATTTTAGTCCTCTGCAAAGTCTCTACACACCAATCTGGGCTAATAATTTCATGTCCACACACGTGAGTTCACATATCTTTCTGCTCAGTATTCTCAGTCATTCAGAAGTGTGTAATATCAGGTTTACTTTGAAATATCTTTGAAGAATCAGTACATTGGCAACCAGTAGACTGACTCACCATCGATGTGGCCGCAGTAAAGAAAGGAAACCAACATTAACCCCTGCTGCTGAGTTTACAATCTGATACGACCGGCTCCAACAATCTATGATGTCAAATTAATAATGATCTTTGAATGATCGGTGAGCACTTGGCAGCTTGATAAATGAAAGAGACTATGATTAAGAGCACCTTATGAAGTCTGACTGATATACAGAATTTCAAGTGTTAATTACACAAGGACAACTTAAAAAGTACAAAGAGGAGGAAATACTAAATACTGCTTTGAAAAATGAACGATACTTTGAGAAACAATGGGTGAGAACTTTCAGTGGCAAAAGAAAGTAAATAGTTAAAAAGGAAGTTTGCTAGTCCTTCAGCTTTGACCAGACCCTGACACAAACACTTCAGCCAGAAAGACAAGAGGAATACTGAGTCATGAAGTACTCTTTGAAAAGCACATGGCATCTTTTTCTATACAACACAGATAGCGCTGCAGATTTGTCTGTTTGACAGACAGAGGAAGATCTGGTTTGTTACTGTATCCACCAACATCTCCACCTGAAATACAATGCAAAAAGACAGAGTATTAATGTACATTTGTACGTAGATACTGTGTATCTGTTGACACAGAAACAAACTTTAAAATACAACCTTTGTAGTTTCCTGATTTTATCAAAGCACACTTACACTACAAAATCTCTCAAACTTGTCTCTAACACAGAAAAGTAAAAAGAAAGTCTGCTTCAAAGCCATGTTCGATTCTTGACCCATCCGAGGGCCTTCAAAACATATTCAAGAAGCCAGATTTGCATTTTTACTACTTGAGTATTTTTCAAGGATTTTAATATTTTGGTGAACACAGTCTTGAATTATACCAGATGTTGTCATTAAAAAAAAACACTTGTAGCAGCAGAATTTAAAAAAGTACTTCACAGTAATTGCCATGAAGTTATAGTTTAAGGACAAACACATTTCTTTCAATTTTTTCCCCTTCACAGATCTTCGAAGCACTCAGTGAATAGCCAGAAATCAATGACCCAGCTATAATCTGTGTGAAAAATTAAACCATTCATAGTTACAATAGGTTAGGAGAAGCTGTAGAATTTAGCAAAATCCTGATTCAATCAGACAACTCAGACACTATGAAAATAAAGTTTGTTTTTGCAGGAGATTTACAGTAGATATGTGAACCAAGAGAAAGGAAAAACATTGGGAAAAGGAGACTAAATTAAAATTAATAAGCATAATGAAAGGACACTCAAACACACAGACTCAACAAAAACTTAAAGTAAAAGCATTGAAAACAGATCACAAGCTTCACACCTGAAGACAAAAACCATGACACCACTATAACAAGCATCTCTTTAGGCTGATATAATACCACTTGCCTTGGTGCAACTCTTTGATTATTTGTCAGCTTTTACTTTGCTCTGTGTGTCCTTTTTGTGTGTTTGTGTGTCTTGAGGTAAAACACCAGACCTCTAATGCTTTCTTGGCTCTCACAGAAACCCCCACTCCTTCATTCTCTCCAAACAGGGCTGGTGAAATGTGAGAGGGTTTTGCCAGAGCAGAATGCTGTGCACCTGCATCAAATCTACAAGCCCCCTCCAGGCCCTCTATAGCATTTCCAAAGCTCACTGGACTAGACCTTATACAAGAACACACACACACACACACACACACACACACACAACAAAGACATATATAAAAGTGAGCTGCTGAGCACAAAAGCAACAGTATGAAGGAATACAGAAAAAATGCAAGCAAAGGACTGAGAAAGAACAGTAGAGCAAGAAAGAAATTTTCCTTTTACATGTATGAAGAAAACAAAAAACATAACAACAACTTTTAGAGTTAGCCATAGAAGAACTGTGAAATCCTGGTAAGGCAACAAACCGACATCCAGAAAATGAAAAAAAAGGGTACTCTTGCTATCTTTAAAATAAATCAATGTGTTTGGTATTTAGAATCTCAGTTGTTTGCTTTTCAGAAATGTGTGGTTTTCATGAAAATTTCTAAGAAGTTTCAGAAAGACTGAAAAGATGTCTCAACTTTTCTTTGCACAAGCTTCTTTTTCAGTGCTGGAGGGATTTTTTTCTGTTGTGCCAGCTCTGGAAACTATTTCTGAAACATTTTCATGGTATTTTTAGAAACTTACAGGGAAAACTTTATCTAAAAAATGTATTTTCCTCTAGATTTTCTCTAATGAGTTTTGTTATTATTCTCTTGTTGTTGTTCTCTAATAAGTCAATCAACATGGTACATTAGAATTGACTGTATTTTAATTTATGGCTTTTTAACATGAAATAATGAAATAATATCCCTGTTATCCCAGCAGTGAACAACTTCAGGTATTTTCATTTCAAACCATGCACGTACAACAACTATTTCTAAAAACTGTGCACATCCCATTCAACGTACTGTGAAGTAGAGTCTGTAATTACAGCTTTAAAAAAGAGTTGAGTTATAATACCAGTGTAACAATTTCATCACAGTTGATACAAAAACATGTCAAGGCTGTTAAGTTAAAAAGTAGGGAGGTCAGCACTTCATACTCACAGATTTTTTAATTTAGATCCAATGCGTTAGAGTGAAGAAATGTGTCACTGTACACATACTACACTGTATAAAAATGTAAAGATCACACTGCAGGTAAAAGAGAATGCAAAAAAGAAATGTGACCGAAACAATTCAACAGAAAAGTCATGGCTCGAGATGGTGAGCTAAAACTGATATGTATTTTCATGTTTGCATCATGGACCTAAGGATCTTAATGCTATGTGACAGTGTGCTCTGTTTCTCTCTGACAATTCACACATGCTGAATCTATGAACACAAAACATACTGTATGTTGGCACAGTTACACTAAAAAAAAAACATACAACATGAGACATACACACATTTGATTGCCTCATCAATTTCAGCCAAGGAGCAGAAAAGACAGTCCAGTCTGCCACTAGGGTGACAGATCTGGTTTGTCAGTAGAGACAGATAGATGTCTCCCTCACACACAAACACAAATGACACACACACATGCAGGCCTTGTGACAGTAGCCTGTAGGCTGTTCAGTGTCTCAGATGCTGGAATGAATCACATCAAAAGAGAGGCATGGCAGAAAAACACAAAACCAAAGCCTCAGAAACATAGTACTACTGTTATTAAAATGCTTTATATAAGCCACACACGCACAGAAACACAATGCCACAAACACTAAAAGCAAATAAACTAAGTAAATCAAAATTCTGACAGAATAAAACTAAGTTGTTGATACATGGACCATGAATGCAATATCACCCCACAGGACTATCTGGTCAAAGAAGAAATTAACAATAAAAAGTGGTTTATGTATATATGTCAACTTCCATTACGGGAAATATTGCAGATCTCACCTCCAGACAGACCATAATGCTCTTTAGCCTAAACCAGTTCCTTTCCTGATATACAGCTCTGTATCTCTTCTGCTATGATAGTTATAATTGATGTCATATCTCATGTTGCCACAGTGACTGAAAATTGTAAAAACATTCCATAATCCCTTATTTATTTGTCCACTGAGGGGCTTGTTTAATAGAGTATGTGTATGTGTGTGCGTGTGTGCGTGCTTCCCTTCATGTCTCTGTGTGTGGTGGGGTGTGGGTATGAGCCCTTAGCATTACAGCACCTATGTGTCTGAAATTCTGTATGTTGGCAACTGCAGCATCAATCAGAGCTCAGCTGTGATTGTCGGACTGATTGTCCGTTATGTCTCTGTGGACCCGAGGGCCTTGGTGTGTGTAATTCATGTGCATATGTGTGTGTAAGAGAGAGAGAGAGAAAGAGTAAGAGAGAGGGTAAGAGAGTGCACATCTACATCCACATTAATCTATAATTGCAGCTGAAACTAATGCCTTGGCAATAACAGTACGATTATGATTATCACTGGAGGCCACACCTGAAGACACAACAAATCACACATGCATAGGAAGGCCTATCTGGCGAATGTGTCTGATTGCGGTTCAAGGCTAGCCCTCCAGTCGTCCTATTAGAATGAGAGAAATGTATGTATGTGTTTTGATAAGGGAGAAAAAAACATGAGCTACAAGGCCATCCCGGTGGCTCTGTGGGATAAGGCGAGGATCATGTACTCCTAAAGCAAGATTGGGTTAAAAGCCGGCTCATGACCTTTGATGCGTATTCTATCCCTTTTTCCTTGCTTCTTTTTTCTGAATTCTAGTAACTGTGCAAATCCAAATAAAAAGGTGATAAAGGTGATTGGAAATTTGGTTGAAAAGTGATAAGACCCAAAGAATTATGGATGCCGATGAGAGAAAAAGAGGAAAAAAAACCCATCAGACTGTCAATGGAACAGAATACAACGACCTTTCTAAGTGTAAAAGGTAGAAGATTTTAAAAAAATGTAAAACAGGAAACTGGTGTAAACATAGATTATTAGAAAGCAGATTATGTGAAAGCTTATATCAGAAAATAACAATAAATTTTCCCTTATTTATTTATTCCATCTATCAACAGTTCTATTGAGTTATGGATTCAAATACTAGTTTTAAATCTTCTTAAATACATCATCAATGTCATTTTGCAAACTACGGTCCAATTTAGGATCAATCCAAATGTGAAATATTGCTATTTTAGATTTTTACAGTTTCATGACGCTTGTTTAATTTGGGCATTGTTATCCCCGATCCATTTTACATAATATGAATAAAGGCAATCAAAAATCAAATCTTGCATTGAACCCAACAAGCTAACTGTTGTTTTACATATCTGTTTTTTCATCCACCTGTATATTTATCTATCTTACTGTTTATCTGTCTGCATCTCTTTGCTACTGGCCTGAGTCATACACGTTTGTGCCATCCCTGTGTGCACATCTCCTGGTGAAATACGGTGCTTTTTGGTTGGTTGTGGTAGCCGAGAAGCCTAGGTGGTTTCTATCTAACATCACGCAACGTTGGCCAATTCCCTGGCCAAATCACTGAATTTAGTGTATCGTGCAACCTTGATGTGGCTCACTTGACTTGAGCAAACATTAGTTGATATGGCCAGGCGAATTTATTTCCTTTGCCAAGGATAAATTGTCACATTTAGTCTGCTCAAACTTACTTAAAAGTCAACAAAGGGGATCCGTGGAGGTATCAATCAAAGTATGATCTGCCACGCCCACACAGTCCTTAGCAATGATATTACCCCTACGAAATGAACAGATTTAAGGTATACTCAGGGTTTACAGAAGTAAAGCTCTTTTTTGTCAGTAAACACCACAAATTTTAAAATACAGTACAAAATTTTTTAACAGGTAGGCGTTTGTTTCCTCTGTTTTATTTCACACAGCCAAAGCATTTTGTTCTCATGCACAAGAAATAAACAAGTCTAGTGCATGTCATCCAATGTCAAGGAAGCCCTAAATAACTATCATTGTATCCACATTTTGTCTACAATTATGATGTCCTCCTCCCTTTTCTTTCTCTTGTATATACAGAACACTGACGTTGGGTTGAAGTGTTCTGTGCTGTGGTGTTATCTCTTGGATACTCAACATTTTGATTCTCTTCATGGGCTAACGATTCTGTGTCGGTGTGTATTAGTGTGTGTGTGTGTGTGTGTACATGTGTGGCTCAGTCGGCTTGTGTCCTCTTCATCCGTCCCACTGATGGTACATTCTGAAGTGGTGCAATGATGGACTGTCAAGTACTTTGCTTTTTTTTCCTCTCCCCGACTCACTCAGGTACCCAAGGACAAGAAAACAACAGATGTTCCAAGGGCACACAGAAAGGAAGAAAATAAGAGGAAAGATTTGATTTTCTTTATGCATTTGATTTCTTATTGCAGTCTCATTATAACCATTTTTGCCGGTTCTTTTTGCTTTATCTCACAGCAACCACAGGTGAGTGACAGCAAGGTCTGTAGTATAGAAGGGGGCAGACATTAGTAAAGGGTCCTAATCTGCATTCAGACACACAGAACAAAACAAGAAAATTGCCAACATATAAGCCCTTTCAGTGGACTTCATCTTTTGCAGTATCGTAAAGAGGAGGTAATTGTGAATTTCATTTCAGAAAATCTACATTCAGTGTACTATTAATTTGTTCCAGAGTTTCCTTCTTCAATAATAAATTAGATTTTTTAATTAATTGTGTAAATTTGAATGTGAGAGTTAATAAAATACTTGCTTTGACAGTGAGTGCTAGTACCACATACTATCTAGTAGTCTGACAATTGAGAAAAACTTGTGGTTATTATAACAAAGGCATGGTCAGATCTTATTGCTGAACCAAGAAAGAATGTCAGGACAAGTCAAAGAGGCACATAAAGAAGTAAATACAGTGTATTTACTCAAGGGAAAACAACTGGATGACTAGTTGGAAATCACACCAGCTATTAAGGGATGTCCACTCTGTGGTTTGTCTCACTATACAGGACAAAAAGAGATTGTATGAGAAAATGCTGACAGGAGTACTTGGGGGAGAGGACACTAATAAAACGTTAACTTTAAAGGGGAGAAGTGAAAAGAGAAAAGTAAAAAGAGTTAACTTTGCAAAGCCCTGGGCTCTTACAGCTATGGGAACATTACAGCAAAGAAAGAACATTGGGTTGAAGAGCGCTGACAGTACAGATCATATACAGATATGAATGTATATAAGAGGTCACAAAGAATGGGAAGTATGGCACCCACATAACGTAGTTCCCTGCAGGGAGATGACAAAAATACTGTTTGCTGAAAGGCAAGTCACCAAACAGGCATTATGGCTAATCTGGCAAGTTCAGCAAGAAAAGACAGCAACAGTCACATGTTATATGGATGCCAGTGCCATATGCCAAACTGACAGCTAAGGCTACTGAAGAAGCTGTTTCTTCAATTTCACATCTCAACCATTCCCCATGACGCGAACATCATAATGTGCATATCTTTAGCACATAAAGAGATGTCCTTTAAATATAACTAGATGTTCTTGAGACATAACATCCCAACTCTTGTTCCAATTTTGTTAAAGGGAAACTTTGAGGGAGCGCATTTTCAATCAGATCTGTCTCATTATAATATTGGTAGTATATGCAAAGAAGGTTATTCTAAATACTACAGATTAAACTACTAAAAAAAGTAACTGAATTCCATTCTGACGTTGCCAGCCAGGATAAAACATTATAGCATATCATGCATCTGTAAGGAATGTATTATAACTCTTTTCAACACATGTAAGAAGCACTGAAGTTTACTAAAAAAGTGTTGCATGCACTAGACTTGTCTTGTAAATGTAAATGCAACATAAGAACTTGTATTTAATAAGTTAAATACATGACAAATGTAAAGATGTTAAAAGAAAACAGAATATATGCAGTTCTTAAGTTGAGCCATGTCAGGGTTGTGAGCCATGCATTTCTATTTGAACCTTAACACGCTCTCACAGTCACATAAATACATCATAGATTCAGTAAGCTCTTTAAGTAAAATAGGACAGGCATTGTGAAGGTTGCGGAATGAATACCGCATGTCACTAATGTGTTTATGTAAGTGAAATAGGCTGTGAGTGGACAGAAAAAGGGCTGGGATAAATGTTGCAGACTGTTTGTTTGCTACAGGGTCACGAAGAGTTGACAAACCAATACTGATGTGTGTGCTTATTAGAAGCTGTATGGACAATGTGTGAGTATAGTATGAGGTGATGGCCATGGTATGACTCTATTTATGCAGCAAAGATACAAAGAATATGACAGGATAGCACTGAAACATTCATGCACATAATATGGAAACCAGCACCTCAAAAGGAGGGTTTCAAGGAGATACAAATCAAATCATAGAATGAATAACCTGCTGTACTCTTGAAATTATGTAATCTGCTGAAACATCACTTTCTTTTTAGCTTGAGAGAAGATTAATGCAGCATGGCTGTTTGGTGTTGACAGGCTCAATTAGAGATGACACAAACCCACACTGATGAATGTGTGCTTACTGGCAAATATATGGACATGTTTAAGACTATAGGATGAGATGCAGGCCTTCCCATCAATTTTAGGGTTCTTATACATTTTCCATTAAAAAATTCTATACTTTACCACACTCAAAATTCTGGATGTCTAGGCATATTTTTCTGACCATGAGACCCCCAGCCCCTTTCTGACCATTTTTCTGACAACTCAGTATAAATAGCTAGATGTTGATTATGTAAATAATAATCTAATAAAATATATCCAAATCCAATTGTTAAAAAGAATATGACATTTGGACTATGTAGATTGCCAAGTAAGATTGTTGAGGGGGAGTATAAACACACTGAAAAATACTTTAAAGTGCTCTAAGGAATATTCTGCAGTTAAAATAAGTGATAAATAGGTCTACATTCTGACAGTCATCACTCATACAAATTGCATGGTCAGTTATGCGGGTCTCCCAGTCTAACTGCTTTGTTGCGAACAGAAAATTAATTTGTGGTGTTCTCTTACCTGATTGGATGAAAGTGAGATAGGATACCACAAAATTTCTTTTCTGCATACTGTAGAACAGATGACCCATATAACCAATGAAACACTATCACTTCATCTGCAAATAATAATTATGTAAGAACGAGCTCTTCCCCAAAAGCAGTGCATAAGAACCAATTCTTTTGCAAATAACAATCAAGTAATAAGCATCTTGTAAGAGCCAGCTCTTTTGCAAATAATCATCTTGTAAGAGACAATTCATTCGCAAATTAGCATCACATGAGAACTGGTTCTTTCACAAATAAGTATCATGTAAGAACTAGTTCTTTTGCAAAAATTATCACATATTAACAGGTTCTTTCATAAGTAAGCAACATGTAAGAACGGGTTCTTTCGCAAATAAAGAATCATGTAGAAAAGAATCATTTTTGAAAAAATTATCATTTGAGAACCATTTTTTCCCAATTTTTGTTTTCGCAATTTTGTCTGAATACGTAAAATAATACATACAATAAATCTGCTGTCTATATTAGTGGACTGTGTGAAGTTGTTTGACATTTCAAAGCTTGATTATTGAGGCTGACATGAGAATTCCAAATAAACATTTGACAAAAAGTTTTAAAATTTGGTACAAGTGAAAGGAAATATTAATCGTATATCCTTTACCTTCAACATAAAGAGAAACTCCATATCTGGTGTATGACCTTGCGTCACTCTGGCTATATCACCAAGTCAAACACTAAATCTCTATCAAACATCAGTGAAGCAGGAGCACAAGGAAGACTGCGACAGCCAATCAACCATCAGAAAGAAATCAGCTAAATTATCCTACTGAATCACGTTTTTATCCTTTCCTTTCAGCTTATTCATTTTTCCCAACATAGATGATAACATGAGAGGGAGAGTCATTTAAATATCTAAAAAAGTCAAAGAAAAAAATCCAAACAGACAAGTCAAAATCCTCATTAGTAAAAGTCAGACTGGCTTCAGCAAGATGAGACTTGAATAAGCAAATGGCTCACAAAGGGGGCAATATTAGCACTTCAATGGTGTTGATTGATTTATGGTGGGGGGGATCAGGTTGAATTGACTCAGAGCACACACATACACACAGGCACATACATACACACTCAGACATAATGAACATTAATCAAAGGGAGCAGGTAGTAATCAGACAGAGCTTTGAGAGGCTAGCCTGCTAGTGCACAGCTGTGCCATTCAAACTAACAGTCATCAGAAGCAGACAGACAAAAAGCACAATTCCTCGGCACTCACTCGAGACCAGTGAAGCTCACATGTAGCTGAACCGAGTATAAAGTCACAAGAGCAATTTTGTTTACTGTTCCTATTACACCACTTCAAACAAGCATGCTTAGTATGTTGCAATATGTGTCTGGTAATGGTAAAAGCATACGTGTTATTATGAGCTTATTCTTTTAATGGTCACTTAGATGTATGGGCAAAATGCAGTATTAAATAAGTAAAGTGGCTGCATTATGTAGTGATATTTTTATGATATAATCAATAACCCACAGAATTTATTACCATGACACAATCGTATGAATGTGAAGAAAGCAGTCCATGGATTGGGTCAGTATGAATTTCCAGCATAGACACAAAGTATAACAGATGCAGATCTAACTGCAAGCGGTGTATGTGGATAATGCAGGGGGCATGCTGGCAGGCTGAGCAGTCCCTGATTGTGGGCTAATGGCACAAATGCAAATGAGGGGCCGATCTAAATGGCTTTAACTTCATTTGAATACGCATTATTCCAGCCTTTGTGTGTCTGTGTGTGTTCACAATTATGAATGTGACTCTGCATGTGTTCATAAGTGTGTGTGTTTGTGCTGTTCGACATTATGAGCATTGCCTCCCTAAATTTGTGTTTCTTAAGCCAATTTTGCATATAGTAAGTTCTGATTTGCTGTCTAAGTAAACAGGGATTCAGGGACCAGCATGCCAGGCCTGTGTGTGTGCGTGTGTGTGTGTGTGTGTGTGTTGTTCCAAATCGGCTGTTAAAATACAGTGAATGAGCTTTTCTAGTGACAAGTAAAGAGGGACTGCTCCATAGAGTGTGTGCTTTTCTGAGCACTGAGTGTGCGTGTGTGTGTGTATGCAAATGGATTTGTGTGCAACACAAACAAAGTGACTACTTCAGTGGGTGTCTCTTGTTACTGTGTGTTTGTATTCCAGCAGATGCCAGGCCCATGGGTGGCATATGGCTGAGTGGCAGGGCTATCAAACGGCCAGTGTTGTGTGTGTTTTGTGTGTGCGTCCATGTGGGTGACAAACCACATGGCTGGGGCTTGAATTGGATTTGAGCATTCATCCAAAATTATACCCTCTATATTCATCACCTTTGACAAACAAACACACAAACACAAACACACGCACACGCATGCATGCACACACGCGCGCACCCACACACAGACACACACACAAGCACCTCTATGTTTGGCACAGGGGGCTCTGCGAATTTGTACAGAGAGCAGACACTCAGAGCTACTGTATTCATTAACAGAAACACACACACACACACGTAGATGTACTAACATGCAGGAAAAAGGAAAGGAAAATAGGAAAAACACAAACATCACATTAACACAAAACATCACACAAATATTCCCATAGACAAACCGTCGCACTTCTTCTGTATGTTTGTTTTTCAACAAACAATCACAAAGTACATCGAATATAATTTTTTGACAGGTTATGATAATGTTTTACTACTGCAAGAGTCACTGCTTTTTACTAATTTATATCAATCAACTATGCTTTAGTCACGGCCATTTTGCACAAAGTTTACAGTAGGGCTCAATTCTGTCTGGTAAACACACAAATATCCATCAAAAGGAAAGAACTGACTGCCTTATAGGAAGGGAAGGGACTAAATACAGGAGTCCAGATGGCTGAAGTTGCATGAAAAGAAACAGTAAAATATGTATTTTTTTTAAGTATAACACATGTGCAATGTAAAATATTATTGATTGTTGCAACAGTAATAAATGTGTGCTATGTGTGTGGTAAGATAAGATCATACTCTATTTTTTCAAAAGAATGTCAATATTTGTATAACAGTTATTACATGCAAAATTTGTCATACAACTGGCGACAAATTTTTGTTTAAAATTTTGTGTCAAGGTCGTTACCAGTTTAAAGAACATCACAGAAAGCATAAATGCATTTAAAGTATTTATCATCATATGTAGTTGAGTTCACTTCGCATTTCAGATGGTTAAGACCTTTAAAAAAAACTTGAATCTCTGTGGATTCAAAGCTGCTCTATATCTGAGCAAATACAGACAGACTGTAGACAGTAACAACACTGCGCTAAGTAGAGGCCATAACTCAGTATTGTAACGGATCATTAATTTATAAGAACATGCAGCTAGAGTCAAGGTGACAGACAGTACAAAGCCCCAAAATGGTCACAGTGGGACTTTATTTCTAAACTACTTTTTAGTTTTCTTATGTGCATTGCATTCTCTTGATCCAATGGGTAAGTTGTTGCTCCAGTGCAGTTATAATAAATTGCCAGTTTAGTAAAGTGCTTTGAGCTATTACAGAAAGGAGAGATGATGTTACACTTACTATGCATTCATTGCTCATTACTCCTTTGAAAAGGCTGAGCTCTGACAGTTTACAACCATCGACTCTATGTGGGCACAGCTGTGTGTGAGATGTTGCCTTGCCTGGCTTTAGTGGCTGACGCTGGGGCTACGGACATAGTTACACTGGATCTCAGCCCACGGTGCTTTTTGCATATCAGATATGACAAGTGTGTCACCAACACACCACAGGAGTTCAAGAATACAGCAGCTTCAATACTGTGCAATGTTCAGAGAGCCCACAAACCCTGCATGCAGTAATTGTTACACTAATTAAAAAATAATTTGCCACAGCCATTATCATAACAACTGAAGCACGGCTATAAGGCTAAATAACAGCAAAGGGAAGAGCTATGTCATCTCTTGGCTATAGTCATAATCACAGCAACAGTCTGTTTCTGAGTCTCTGCAGCAGTTGCTAAGAGAGCTGGGTTAACTAGCTCTGCTGTAACTGCAATAATACAAACTTGCCCCTCCGCCAGCCACAGCTGAGTGTAACCACCCAAATTTAACCCAGATTTAAAATCATACATAGAAATAAAAAAATTTGTTCATCCCTGTACAGTTTTCATTGTTGTTATCATTGCATTATAGCCCCCTGAATTGGTATCAAATCACATCAATTAGTGATGTGCCTGGAGATTCCAACCTCTGTCTGTGACCTTTGAGGGGCTCCACAGACAGAAACACACCGGGACATGAGGAGTATTGAAGAAAATATCACTGTTGTGTAAGCTATCTCAAAGAAATAGTTAATATGTTTAACATACAGGGTGCAGATCATGCATGAAAGAGACTTACTCAATTTCTCTGCAAAATATCATGTATATGTATATGTAACTTGTGAGCATGACTGACTTGAAATGCAAATAGTGTAGTTTAAAACAATATAAATGACCTTTAAATGCCCTGAGAGGCTGTCACTGTAACCTTGTTGTCTAAACAAATCTATGTTTGCCACTGCTCACATCTGTTAATGGGTGTTAGATAAAAACATATCAGCGTGCATATTGGCCTGTGGTGAACTTGATACATAAACAAGCTTACTGTATGTACCCAATAAAAGCCTATGGCAGTTTTGTCAAGTCCATAGTCTGCTAATGGGCACTCGCTGTCATGCTCTAATGTCAACAGGCATTTACCCATAAACAGGTCAAAGCAAGTGAAAATGACTCTGTACCACATTAGATTAATTAACCAACCAGCGTCCTCCACAAGTCCTCCACACAGTTATCAATTCAATCCATACTTGCTACCAAAGGTTATTCACTCATATATGGTACATTAGATACATAAACAACTTGTGTCCTCAGTAAAGGCCTGAGGCTTTCCAAGCATCACTCTGCAAAGTGTTATTTACTTATAAAATAAGCTATCATATCACATAACATTCAACAAGCTAGTGCAGTTGACTTCTTCTAGGGCCTGAAAACAAACAATAATAAAAACATGTGAGCGAACAAGAATGCAACTCACTGTGTGCTCTGGAAGCGCCTGTGGCATTGCCCTGCACTGTGTATCAGGTACAATTTTAATGTAGGCAGTGTTCTGGGCCAATGGGGAAAAATAAATAAATGAAAAGCAGCATATGCTTGTTATATAATACAACTGATAACTACTTGCAAACACTGAAACATACTTCAGAGTGTGCTGAGAAGAAGAAGAAGAGTGCAACCCAATGAAATAGTAATAAAATGCAAAGTAAGAGACAAAATGAAGTTTCTAATTTCAATTACAGTAAGTTACAAACACTATAAATTAGAGTTACAAACACTCTACACAACAATGTAGTTACAATTAAAGTAATTATAATAATAATAATAATTATATAATATAATACAAATAGGAAGGTGGGAAACAGTTAATATGTAAGCTGTAAAGACACACAGCCTGGCATATCATTATATATAGAACAGTATGTACAAAGATCTTTAATGTTGCACAGGGGAACCAGTTGGTTATATTGTTAAGTGTAACAATACACAACTAGTGCAGAAAACTGTGCCAAAAGTTCAAGAGCAGTTTAGCACTGATGCAGTAATACAGCTATGCCTTAATATTTGATGCATTAAAGAAACGAGTCACACATCCTTAACAAAAGCCTGAGGCACTTGTTGTCAATGCACACCCAGCAAGCAAACTAAGGTTATTTACATTTTATATGTGCTACATTGGCTACACAAACTTGGCTCAACAGAAGCCCAAAAGCACAGTTATCACCTCTTCGCCTTCTGTGAATTGCCACACAGCTATCAGAGGACACACAGATATCCTATAGACTATACTGTTTTTGCCAATGGGGAATTAAACTCACTAGCTGTGTCTTAGCTTAACATTAGCTTGAGGACTTGTTGTCACTACATGTGTCGTCCTGATGAAAAAACACTCACAAAACAATGTGATTACAATGTGGCCTTGCTGTGACTTGCACACACACCGCCTCAGAGTACAGCAGTCAAAACGCACTAAATACTCTCACAAATGTGCATGAAAAGGCAAGCCTTTGTTTAAAAGGCATATCAACCACATGCACAATGGCATGGACACACACACATACACTGATACACACACTTACACACTCACACACAACCCAAAAAAAGATAGGCTGAAAAGACACAGATCCAAGAACACACAGAAAAAGATGCCCGTACATCTCGAGATACACACACTCACACACAAAGAGCTTTAGGGTTACTTTGACTTAATTTGTTTATGCTGGAGTTCCTGGAAAAGATTGTGCTCAAGGCAGCACATCACTTCTGCATGAGAGGAGATGACTGAAACTGGTCTGCCTCTCTTTTTATTTCTGTCTCTTCTCTTTTTTTAAATTTTCATCTTTTGTCATTCTCCATCTGATGGTCAATCACACAGGTTTTCTGACAACATCAACTGTAGCCTCTGTTTATCTTCTTCCTTTTTATTTCACATCTCTCTAGCCCTCTTGATAAATGAGTCATTAAATCTCTAAGGGGGTGCACAGTCTATGAGCAAGACAGGAAGGACAAACACACACACACACAAAGACATGTTTTGAGCTATATGCATACGGTATGTGGAAATAAAAGCAAATTATTTATAGGGATTGAGGCTGAATGCCATGGGAATTACCAGTATACACACCAATTCAGTGATGTATCAGCTACAATGCTCAAAGTTTGGGTCAAGAGGAGGTCACTGGAGCAGTACAAGAAGCCATCTTGACCCAAGGGATTGCGGGTTTGAGGAAACCTGTTAAAGCCTGACTGAATATACATGTCTTTTAATAAACCGGCTGTCGCATTTCTTCATCCTTTTGAGAGGAAAGTCATTGGATTCTATTTTTTCTTTCTTTTTACAGTTGTCTTATTATATAACACCAAATGCTGTTCAATGGAGGGCAAAGTCATTTTCTGCCTTCTTCTCCACACCTTCACTCCTCTGTGTAATATATACAAAACACACACAACAAGGGCCATTCCTCTGCTTTTATAAATTTATTTTAATATTATGCCAAAGTAAATATAAGACAAATATATTGATCTAACAAACACTTTTCTCTATTTTTAACTTTAACTAACTTACTTCCTGACTGAAAATACTCTGCAAATCCAATTCTAAAAACAAGTAGTTTTAGGTGGTTTAAACTGATATATTTTGGACATAAAGTCAAATGTATCCATAAAAAACAGATCCATATGAATTTTAATGTAAATGACAAATGGTCCACACAAATTACTGTTGAATTATATTAAATAGTTACACTGGTAGAAACTGCAAGTTTTCCATTCACTAGTTTAAACCCTTGGGCTCTGTAGTGAACCAGATGTTATTGGTTGTAGTGTTTCTGCTGTGCTCTTTCCTATTCATCTTTGTTACCTGCTGTTACTCAAAATTTGATTCTAGTTTGATTCACCCTGTGAAGCACACTATGAATCCACATTAAGTGCTCTGTACATTATGGAAATTTCATAACATGCTTACCATCACTTGGAAGAGTGAGTTCAAATAAGACACACACACACAGGTGGCCAATAAGCGTTTGATCCCCCCGCTTTCTTTCAACAGATGTATCGTGTCATCAAGTTGTCTTACAGGCCCTCAGGGTTCTGCTCCTTCTTTTCAAAGCCAGAAGTATTTTTACAATGAGACAGAAATATAAGTGACTGATACAGAGAGATGAGAGCAGACGAGACCAAAGAGAGCGAGAAAAAGTCGAGGTCATTTTAATTTAAAATGGGTGCACAGGCCTGATATGCTTCTGATTGTTGATTTATGCAAATTATGTAAATGTATGTTAAATGTCTATGCTAATTACGTAAAGAGATAGTAACCTAAGGGAGGAAACTGTTAGGATTGGAAACCAAAGTCCTGGACTGAATGACCAGGAAATTCATTCAGTGACAGGGGTGAGAGGCTGCTCTTCCCCAGTGGAATGACCATTGAAGTTTAGAAAGTAATTAAATTCATATTCTTTGCTTTTTTACAAGACATTGTGAAGACATTGTGAATTCCCAGTGGTCAAACCACAGAGACCCATACTATGGCATAACTGACAATCTGTGCTGCAACTAACGATGTCGACTGCAGTATTTATTTACTGCTGAAAAAAAAAATGATGGGTATAATCCTTTTGCTGATAAAAAAGAATAGGCACAGCCAAATACAAACACTCACAGACACACCACATGGATATACACAGTCAGAGAGTTAAAAATAAAACCAGAGAGCATAGAGATCAAGCAAGAAAAAGTAAGAGTGCAGCAAGTGACTAAATTAACTAGCTAGATCTCCACAGCCATTTTATTTGCCATGACTGATCTCTAAATAATCTTTGCCTACAAGGTTTGTTGAATGATTATGTAAATATGTGAAAGGAGGAAAGGACCTAAAATACAAAACATATTACTGTCAAACACTCCTTGTGTTGATAAATTTCAACCCTACACCATCACAAGCTAAGCCGCTGTGTGATTTTTCCTTTTTGGCAGTTATTTATTTATTACAATTATTATTAATTTATTAATTATTATTTTTTAAATTATTATTACAATAAATGACAATGATGAGATAACTGCTTTTTTCTGCTAAAAATTCTAGAGTACTCTAAATGTATGAATGTATAAAACCTCACCAAATGATGGGCTGTGATGAGGAAACAGACAAATGAAGCATAAATGTTTGAGCCCCACCCATTCACCTGAGCCTCACCTACTCACTCTCTTAAATGTTCTTTTATGCATGTATTAAATAAACCCATGGATGAAAAACAAACTGCTGTAGTCAAAAGAAAGAGAAAATCCCTGATTCTTTTTGCTGTTTAATGGGTTTAAGCCCACTTTTTCACTGGCAAAACTTCAAACAACTGCTCGCTTCAACAAGTCAGGGCTTTAAAATATCAACACTAACAGAGAGACGAGCAGCAGTAAAAAGCAGAGAGAGAAAGGAAGAAAGAAGAAAAAGGCGAGCACAGCGAGGACAAGATGTGACAGCAAGAGACAGCAGACTGGTAAAGACGAGAGATCGCAGTAGAGAGTCTGGGTTTTCATGTAGTCTGACAGCAAACACAGTATTTTTATCCAATTACTGAAAAGAAGAAGAAATAAAGGAGAGAAAAGAAAAAACATGTACCTTTAATAAGAGGAGTGACACTGCCAAATAACAAAAAAAGCACAATGAGCAGGAGCTGCACTTACAGGGTTACTGCAAAGTTCAACATCTTGGCTGTTCAATGGGGAAAACATTCATCATTCGGTGCTCTCCAGATTGATTAACTTATCCTCTTCACGCAACACACATCCTGTGTCTCTTTTCAGCACAGCATATGTTATTGCAACATACTGTCTATAAATCCTCAACACAAGCTGTGTTGAGGGTTTAAGGTTTAACACTATACAGTGATGCAGCTCTACACTTGCACTGTTAAGTAATTTTACACTTACTAAAAGGATATCAACATGTCATACAAAAAAACAAGCACTTGTTCTGTAAAAGCCAGACAGTATTTAACAGTTTCAGAAAACATCTAGTAAACAAAGTAAGAAATTGTAGTATGTTGTGTCTTTTAAGAAGGCAAGGATTTTTTTTTTAGCAAGAAATCCTAATTGGTCCAAATAAGAGTTACGAATGTCCCAGTGTCCCCAGTTCCAGGCCAATATTTCTACATTATAGTTCACTGTATTCCCATAGCTGGCATTCCCGTTCCTGCCTCACCTAATGATGCCTGTTAATTACAGCTATTTATTAGGCCCAAACAGACAATTAACAGGCCTTCAGCACAACAAGCATAAACATTAATCTATAGGCAACACATTGAGAGATGACTCAACCAAAGATCTGAATAGGTGTCACATTTTGAAAAGGTTCTTTGTTTTCTTTTCTCCTGGTCGAAACCATAAATATTCAGATCATTGTTTTTGTTTTGTTTTTGTTTCCTGAGGTGTTTGTATTTGTTCTTTTGTCTCACTTTCCCCTCTTCAATAAATGAAAGCTCAATCTGTCTGTTCCCCTTTATCATTCAGTGATTCTCTAATATATTCTCCAAATCTGTCCAGGTTGTTTTCAGAGGGCAGTGAGTGATGATGTTGGTCTCTTCATATCACTCTTACAGCAGTAGCTCAATAAAATTAAACACAAAGCATACGTCCATGCAAAGAAAACAAGCTATTCAATCAAAACAATGTTCCTACAACAAAAGGGGGGGATTACAATAAATGGGCAGACGATAAGTACTGAATTTCCTAGATGACTCAAGTTTTGTAAAAAAGGTATTTTTTAAGTATAGAAGTTATTAATAATATCCAGTTAATACACTTATTTCAATCATAATTACTCCCACTAACTGCTGACTTAATCATTTTCTCTCATTTAACAATAAATATGAGACTGTTTTTCTATAGATATGAAGTTATTACATTTAAGCCCCAGCAGTTTCTGACTGCAGTCTCATGTTTGCACTTGCGCTATAAATGTTGTTGTGAACACATAGAGCTGGATTATTGATTAGATGTCAACAGCAGATTTATAGTTCTGCAGTAGCGTTATTGGTGATGCATCCAAGCCATTGAGACATTTCTGACAGTGATGCTTTGGTTGTTTTTAAGAAGAAGCTTACTCTTTATGTTTCAGAGTGATAACATCCTTATGACAAAGGCTTTGGAATCTGAAAATGATTTAATAGGAAAAAAAATTATGTCAATAGTGGCTGGTGAACAGAACATTTAAAAACAGAGAATGGTCTGTGAGACCAGTAAAGAAGTTAAGGGAGCAGAGGGGAGAATTAAAAACAGACTGATTACGGCTCCTCCCAGCTTTAAAAAACTAGAAGAGCTGCCTCTGCTCTGCCACACTCCCCCACAAACACCTGCAGTACATTGACATTACTGTAAACCAATATAAGCCTCGCGTGTGAGAATCAGTCCCATCTAATAAAACATCGAACAAAGCATTAAAAACAAGAATTCAGCATTCTCAGAACCCAGAGAATTTTCTACTAACTATTTATGGATGAAAAGAAAAACTTTATTTTTCTCAGAGATGTCAGGATGTGACAACTTGGGAATAATTCTTGTCACACAAACATGTACAAAGAAGATAACAAGGCTAAAAAGTACAATAAACACACTGTTTTTAACTGCCGTCATATAAACTCTAAATTCTTTCTTCCTTACACGCATACACACACAAACGCGCACACACTACGCCTGCAGTCACTTAATGTATCAACCCCCCTTTCTGTGCCCCAGTTTTTGTAACTCTGGTATAATGAGAAGAGAGCGTTTACAGTAGTGATCCCACATTTGGCCCTTTCCACACAGCTCATTTTCAGGGCCATGTGTGCACTGTTTGTGTGTGAGTGTGGGTGGTTGTGCATGTTTTCGCCTGTCTTAAAACATGTGTGTCACTATTCCTCAAGTCTTTCACCATGTTGGCATGCACACAAGAAAACGACTATTTTAGCAATTTATGACAGGTTTATATTAAGTCTAAATACTGCAATTTTTTATTAGTTAAAGGAAAAAACACTGACATAGTTGGTCAAAAGCAAAAAAAAAAACGCAACCCTAATTTGTCAGAAATCCAATAGAAAGATAAAAGACGTTTATTTTCCAAAGAGAAGCTCATCTGTAATACATTTGTAACTGACCCAAAATATTAAACTGGTTCTTGAACATCCAGTCCTAATATAAAAAAAATAGAATCATAAAGTTATCTGTCATATAGTCATATGTGATGGTTTCTGAGCTGCTGTGTGTTTGAGTGTGTATGGATCTATGTGTGTAAAAGCAGGTGCAGTAAATTTGTGACTGCTAACTACACAAATAGAAGGCAGATGAGGCCTGAAAAGTCAGACTGATGGTTCTAGTCACCTGTGGTTTCCACACAAATTAAGACATAGATTTGCCGACCAAACTGACACTAAACCTCTTTGTCTTGGAGGGAATGACAGTGCAGGGTTTATTAACGACTGATTAATGTCAGTTGCACTGAAGAAAATGTGTCTGTGGAAAAAGTACACTTGTCAAGAATATAGAACTACAAGTAAATCATATCCCCATGGACAAACATCCCATTAGTCAGAACAGAAAGTGAAGGTCCTGTTTTTTTAAAGCTAACTAGAATAAACAATAAGATGAGCTATAAATTAAACAAAAAAATGCATTGCTTTCTCTTCTGAAAAGCAAATCAATAAGTAGCCCTGATAAACAGAACAAAAACACTGATATAAGCAGCTTTAAGGAAATGCTTCAAATGCTTCAATGTTTTAGTTAAAGTAACAGTAAAACATGCATGTAGCATAATGAGCTATGGTGCCTTTAAAATTTTTAAGACCTTTAAGGACTTAAGTTGGGGCTGAGCAATTGACAAAATAATGGAAGATTTTTTTTCTTTTAAATTCACTCAGAAAGGTGGATAACCTGTAAACACACATTGCTCAAGACTAGAGTTCCACAACAACAAAGCAAAATCAATAAGAGAGTGCAAGATTTCAAACTGTGTTACCATGTAATTTACAATGGGCGATAAGCTCTCCACTGATTGTTCAATGAGAAACCAAAGTAGCTAACAAAAGGAACTGGTGTAGCTTCCATCTATCATGGCAAAGTGAATTAATCCCACAGAGACTAGCTGATTTAGTCCTCTGACTTGACAAAGTGTGTCTGACTGTGAATGCGTGATACTGTGCTAAACTGAGATTTAAATGAGACAGTTAGGTGCGATGGCCAATCTTGAAACATAAACAACAGACACTAGATAACACAATTCTTTACCAAGATCACTCCCTCTTTCCCTCTCTCATTTGTCTGTGTGCTAAATAAAGGCAATTCCTGTTTTAGTTAGTAAGGTTTGGCTGTCTGGACTGAACATGGACTGAAATATAGACAAAGTTGAGATCTTTTAACAGTATGAGACTGAGAAAGTAAGAAAGTAAGGCAGTAAGAAAAAGAGAAAAGAATAGCAATGGTTTTCGCCAGGCTCCAGAAACTGCATCAGAATTTCCATATAGATTGTCGTGACTTTTGTTGAATCATGTTTCTAAAATATCTAATGACAGGTTACGTTAAGCAATCATGCACAGACAAACAATTACTAAGGCTGATGAGCCTGCATACATGCATACATAAAAACACATATTTAACATTTGCACACTCACACACAGTCAGGTTCAATGGCAGTAAAAACACTGAAGCAACTCACACAACTACTACAAACACATACACACTGTATAAGTAGAGACAAAGGGTAATACAAAAAGCCAAATGTAGAGACACAGTGCACATTTTGTGTATAATCAGCTGAGATGATGCTTAGATGTATTGGCGAGACTCCATCCACTACATTAACAATGGCCCACTGTTAACCATCCAGTCAATTGGAGACCAGCAGGAAT
>JAPZDY010000025.1:20537001-20548088 GCA_029783645.1 Ctenochaetus hawaiiensis
AATTGGAGACCAGCAGGAATTGTATTCTGATGCAATAATCAGTGTTGATAAGGTTATAAAGGTTTCACTTGGCTACGATATATATTCACAAAAAAAAAAATAATAAAACAACACCTTTTTCATTAATTCAACAGATTTATGACCACTGAACCTCTCTGAACCTCATTGCATACATTATCAAGAAAATGAGAAGACTCTGATAACATACTCATCAGTTTTCTGTAAATGTAACAAGCAGTGAAGTGAGAAAAACCCCAAACAAAGACTAAAGTTTCTACTTAACACTCACTGTGATGCTGAAGTGATGAAAGGTTCATGAAAGGCTGTTCGCACTAAAGCACCAAAACAGTGAAAAAAAGTCAAAATATCTTCAGTTTCATACACTTATTATTGTTATTTTCTATTATTGTTGAACATGGCTTACTTCTTAATAGATCAAAAGAGTCAATTGGTTAATAAAGAAATAGAAATTGCAGACTTTTTTACACCTGAGTCATTACTATTTGTTGTTCTCCTATCAAGAGGAAAGAATAAAATGATATTCTTTATCTAAGGCTGTACAATATTAGCTTGATTTGTTGTAAAGACGAGAGAGAATCCACTTAGCCACCAAGCAGCTGGAGAGCGGAGAAGGTAATACACACACATACCTTTCCAAATGGGCCCGGCTGAATGAGAGGCCTATTGACTGAATCAGGAGGCATTCACACTCCTGTCTCGGAAACCATTTAGCCACACAAGCCCTTATACCCCTTCCTCATTCATTTCTCTGTCCCTTTCTCTCTCCCTCTTCCAACACACTCCCTCCAACCAACCCTCCATTCAGATGTCACTCACATAGCACGCTGTTAAAAAGAGGTAGCTGCAAACCCATGGTTTCTTGTGGCCTACTGCTGGGTGTGTGTGCGTGTGTGTGTGTGTAAGTGTGTATAAGAGTGCTAGTGTGTGAACCTGTTGGAGTTGATGTGTGTGAATAACGCACAGACTGACGCCTTTGGCCCAACAAATGATAGCAATCAGCAAGCCATTACAGCACACATTGTGTTACTTTGAGAAAGATACAGTGTGAGTAAGAGAGACGGAGCGTATGAGTAAATATTTTCAGGAGAAGATTTTTTTATTTTAATTCTTTTTGGCTAATCTCTACTTCCCAATTCAGTTTTAGTAAGTGACCTTTAAACTTTTATATATACAGCAGCAACAACAACAATCCACTTTTTCATTTTCCCTTTTGGCAACACAGCCTTGGAACCATGAAAGGAAGACAGAAGGATTTGGTTGAGTGCTTCCTAATGTTCCATTACTGTGACTCGGATGAATGGCTGTTTTCATGTCAGTGTAAAGTAAAGCTCTCGTTTTAAAAATTTAGAGATTGAAGAATGAACTGCTACATAACAAAATGCATACTGACGTCCCTTGGGTTGGATGGAAGTGTCTTCCTTTGAGCAGAAGAGCAGCTCTGCCTAGGTGGTTTTGGTCTGTCAAGGTTCAGCATTTGTGGGGTCTTAAGTGTATCACAAAGGGTAGCTGATTAATTTAGAAAAATGTCAACTCCTCAGAGACCACTCCGCACTTTTCCTTGCGTGGGTGTAGAGAGGGATGTGACTGTATAAATGAACATGCAACATTTTAATCTGAAGCACATTGTGGTCTACACCTCAGCTACATTCGCAATCAACAGCTGAGACGATTTTGCAATTTTATGGCATATACAGAGGCGGTTAAGCCTTTTTCTAAGCCTAAAGCATAATGTTTCCACAGATGTGTGATGGGTTCAGCATCCACATGCACTGTAAAGTCACCGTGGCAGGTAGATTACCTGTAACCCGAATGCTTTCATGTTATTGGCCATGCACTAAAAAAAGCCCTTGACACATATTACTGTTATCTGTAATTGTGGTGAATGTGTGCAGACATAATCTGTGAAAAGTAAAGCAGGTGATGTTAACCAGCCTAACATGTCTGAATAAAAACAAAACACCATGTTACTGCTTAACAGAGAAGTGTACTGTAATGTGCAATGTATGTTTTCAGAACAAATATAAGGTAGATATAGTGTGGAGCAGCATAAATTAGAACAATAAAGAACCTGGAGATATTTCAAAGGCAAATGTTTGTTTGCACCAAATGAACTATGTAATTATGGAGGCTCACATGTGTTTTTGTGCTTTTGTGGGACCATGGGTGTGCAAGTCCCTGTTGTGTAACCTTGACAGATTGAGAGCATGTCTACATGGCTACAGTGCTGTACTACACAGCAGCAGAAGGAAATCATGTCTTTGGCAAGCAACATTGCAGTGTGGGTGGAATATCAGTGTACACACATGCAGACACACACACACACACACACACACACACACACACAAAGGTCTCATTCCATTTGTTCCATTTCTGTTGCCTTTGATCAAAAAAGAAAGCGCAATATTACCCAGCACGCTAGGATATTTTACAGACCGTACCTTTGCCTACCTGAAGCCACAAAGGAATCTCTCAGTTATACAACTTGTTTCTTTTGTCTATCGGCTTTGTCATAGAGAGATCCTCCCAATACTCCTAAGACACTTAAAGAATCTGAGAAAAAAAGCAAAGAAGTCCCAGAAAAGTTATCAGTTTCAATACAACAGAGGAGAGGTACAGAACTGGTTCAAACACATGTTATCACACACCACTTTTACTGCTTAAGAGTCTAAACAGATGGCTGTTATTTGCCCTGTGTAGGATAAAAAATGTGGCTCCAGAATGCTTGTGTGTTTTGGACTATTTAGATTTTCCCTATATACAACCTACATCATGTATACAACATAATATACACAAAACAAAGACCCGCAGTCTTTTAGGGTATAGCAGAGCAAGCTACAAAAACAAGACAAAACAGAATTAAACATACAAACATGCCACATGTCTCCCCTTGGTATTTAAAACAAATGAGCTCAGCCTCAGTTTCTTCATTTCCGGTCAACTTGAATTAAGAATATGAAATATAGACCAATGCAGTTAAAGGGTATCCAGCACCCACCACTTACCCTTCACCAGTTGAAGCCTTGACAATATATAAAAACACTTTTTTACCTCGTCTCTGGTGTCATTATAATTTGTAAGAAGGACCTCACATTATGTTTCAGTTTAGTGTTGATGCTAAGCTAGGCTAATTACATTTTGACTTTTGCTCCAATATTCAATTATATAAGTAAGCCCATGTTTTTTTGACTTATTGCACAGTAACTCTACCTTTATGATTTCAACTGTAGTTAATTTTTTGAAAGCTATTGTCTTTCACATTTTCAAAAAATTATTTTTAATTTTTTTTTTTTCCAAGTTAGTGGTGTTGAACAACATAAGACTATCTCTGGTAACCAATTTTCCGTATCAAAATGTTGTAACAATGTCTTGAACTTTGCAAAATCCCCAAATTTGTTTAATTGCAAACTTTTATTTCAACATAAAACCTCACACTAATTCCAACATTCCCTTCATCTTCCACTGGTATCACCTCTCTTAAAATCTCTGTTTCAAAATTATATTCTTGGTTGTAACAAAGTGTTATGATTTCTGCAGGATGATGTAAACATTGCCTGCTAATTTACTATCTGTCTCTTAATCAAATATAATTTCCTCATGATTGCTTGGGTGCCCAAAAGACTTTTAATCAAAAGTATGGATTTGACTCTTGAGTTGCATGTATTGCATTAGTCAGACCAAATTTGCTTTGCTAATCAGTCCAAGGGAAAAAAAATGGTTTCCATTTATTAAATCATTAAGATGCTATCCCTGTATTCCCCCATGCAAACTAGCTTTAGATAAATTAATTTAAAAAACTAAATTAAAAGTGACCAATTATAAAGTAATTTAAAGTGGAAACAGACAAATTTTATACCCCCAGCATTCAAAAATAGTAATATTAGTAAAGCCGCAGTCACAACGACACACTGAATCACTTTCTTTTTTTTATAAAGCCTATAAAGTACCAACTACAGGACACATGTCATTTGTTTCTACATTTCCACGAGAAAACAGTCATCTCCACTTTGAAATTAAAAGAGAAGAACAAAGTAAAGGGAAACTGTCATAATTTTATACAGAGTAAAATAGTTCAAGTATGGCTTCCCACAAACAAGTAATCACAGCAGTTGTCGGGGGTAGAAGAAAACATGAGTTTTCTGATCAATTCAGTTTTTATTGAATAAACATGAGCAGGGAAGAAGAAGGAGAACGAACATTATTTTCTTGTGTGCTGTTCTCTTCATTTTAAGACAAGATGCCTGAGATTGTTTTGTTATTACTGTTTTGTAAGTCTTTTGAGCCCAACAGATTTTTGAGTGAAGATTTTAAAACACTCATATAGTCATTACTTGAAATGCTCTTACTTTTCTTTGAATACCTAGTAGGATATTTTAGTGTCTGTGTAACTTTTAAGTTTTCTGCTGAAATAAAAATTCAACCTTTGTGGAGGGTTTTCAAACATTTATCTTTCAAGCTTTGTTGGTCAAGGTTTTAAAAGCATGATGAAAGTCCCATCTATAATTGCAGTTCCTGGCTGGTATTATTTAGTTTTGTCTGAATAAGAAAACTTTGGAAGATACTCCTTGGGTTGTCTCTCTGTCTTTGTCACCATTTGCCTTCAGTATGTTGAGTTTAGTGTTGTAGTTCCATAACTTTGAGATTATTATGTGGGCTGTTTGCCTTCTTTTACAAGAGTCATGTGGCACCATTTCAAATCCACTGGAGTTATTTTACTTTCACTCTTTGTCACTCTTTGTTCTACAGACACCAGCATCTAAATATTTTTGATTGTCGATGTCAAGCTAAACTAAATTAAACTGATTAATAACATCTTTTGAATCGACTCGTTCCCTGCTTGCTTTGCTCTCAGATCCTATGCCTCAGTCCCACATCTGCACCACCAAATCCTCTGCATCCACTTTTGAACAGCCAAACCACAGTTCTGACTGTGATCAAAACTACATGCAGTGTGGCTGCAGTGTGGCAAAAGAAATGACGACAAGACTGACAGAAGCAGGTATTTGGTGCCTTTGCATGCTCAGAGGAATAAATCAATTAGGTCCCAGAACACCACCTTGTGCCTGCATGTGCTGCACCCGATGATAACTAAAGACTGAGGCCACAATTTTCAGAAGAACACATATAATATATATGTACGTCATGTTTACAGGTTATGGGAAATCATTAGTAAACTCACTGGAACTAATGCAGATGTGCAGGAAAAAGTAACATAAGTGTGTGCAGTGCTTCTCACTCTGGATAGAGAACAGATGTGTGTTCAGTCAGCAAGAGTATTTTTATCTGCTAATTCTCTCAGTTTGATAAATATTAAATATATGCATTAGCAGCTACTCAGTAACTACTGAAAGTCATAACATAAACTCAGACAGGGATTTACTGCATCTCATATTATGTGTGTTTTTCGTAGGTCCTTTTTCAGGGAGTATGTGGTGACACAAGCATCCACTGACAAACCATACATAAAGCCACGTGGTGAGATAGTGACCAGGAGAGAAATTCTCTCCAGAAAACATCTCATAAAGCAACAAATTCTCTATGATACATTCTAATGAATATCAAACACTATCACACTACTAACATTTCCAGATTGCTGAGTCTACCATAATTACCACATATTACCAAATTAGACAAGGGACAGTAGTTCCAGTTATTAGCATAAAAATAGTGGCAACATAATCAAACTGTCTTTATATGTTAGCAACAGAAGAGCTCAACCAACAGTACTGAAGACTTTAAAGCCTTCAAAGCCTTGAATTGATAAAAATTAAGACATTTTCAAAAATTATAAGAGCCCCGTTGAAGCTGAAGAAAACATGTCTTTTACAGAGTGGATGTACACGGACAGATAAATGGAGAGACGAGTAAAGAAAAACAACCAATACTACTTTCCTTTTTTCCCCTCCTTCCACTCCCTCCCTCTCTTGCCCTGAATAGCCAGTTAATTAACAGAAAAGACGGAAAAAAACAAGCAAATGTCAAGTTGGACAAAGATGGAGGTTCGCTTTTCATAACAATGCAAAAACACAGCAGCTTATAAAACTAATTCTACAATATAAAAGTAATTAAAATCACCAAAAGGGAAAAGAGCAGAATACTAGGTTGTTTAGTTCAGCAACGAGTGGGAAAATATGAAAAAAGTGATCTGTTGGGGAGAGAGAGAATTGTAAGACTAATTAACATTTTTTTTTTCTTTTTCTTCAAATGATGAATAATTATGTCAACTTCTGTGAGGCAAACTGGGATTTCAGAATAGCTTAAGGGGGAAAGTTTATTGAGTGTAATTAAGTGTTTTATTTTCTGAAAATGTCCTCTTTCTCTTGTTAGTCTTTCATTTAGCCACCTCCACCTCCCTCTTTTTTTCCAACTCCTGGTTTTCCGTTGCTCTCTCTCTCTTTTTCTGTGAGTCTTGTGTGGCTGGGCAGGTGCAGTGGGCCATGTTGACAGCTTGTCCCTCCTCTCTTGCCGCGGGGAAAACTGTCACCCCTGTCATTCAGGCCTATGAACACGGCATGGAGAATGTATGTATGTGTCTCTGTGTGTGTTCTCAGGAGACTATGACAGCGTGGGGGTGAGAGGGGCTTTATTTGCTCTGCCAGAAACAGCTGAATGCATGGACACTCACACACACACATGTGAAGTTTGCTGAGAGTGACTAAAGCATGATGGGAGTTTCACAACCTCAACCTGCAAGGGCAAAGCCTTCAGGGAGCAAAACTCTACACCTGATGACACGGTGATGCAGCAAAGGGAGCGACGTATGTACATGTCTCGTGCATTCATACACATATATGAAACACATTTGCACAGGAGAATAAACTGTGGCCACTGCAAACAAACTGTAACATGACTACCATCCCGGTAAAGCTGTGTATTACCTCTTTCATTTAATCTCACATGATTAAAACAGGAATAAATACTAGAGAACAAAGAAAAAAGGCACAGCAGAGGCATATGGGAGTTGCCAACTTAAAATAGGCCAACATTAACTGTAGTAGTCCTCCAGTAACATCTTAAAAGCCGTGATTTAAGGTTGAAAATTGTTTACCGCTTAATTTCATATATAAATGTGTCTGTGTGCATGTAAACAAAAGCAGTACTGGGAAGTGGCAAGTATGGCTCATAACATTGGAGTCCTCTTGGTTGCTTTTTAATCTGTATTCAAGAACAGTTTCCAGACATCTGGCTATTGGTTGATACTGGTTACCGAGTCATAAATCAGGTGTGAGAACAGTAGAAAATCCAACTATTTGACCCTTAAACTCTGTCTTGGGACCAAAATAAGTTGCAGACCTGTACATGTCAAAACTTTACCAGACGTATTTTAAGGGTGAGGCACCATCACTCATGAAGGACCCAGGTGGCAAAAAAAAAAAAAAAAAAAGGAGGAAGAAGCTGTACCCTGAACTGAACACAAGGCTCCAACGTGGCTCAGTGGGTTACACAGCCGAGGCCCCAGAGAGTCTTTGTGTGTGCAGTGTCTGTGTCTGTGTGTGTGTATGTCTGCAGCAGGGCAATGCCCCCAGACAAAATGCCCCGCCAGCTTTCTGCCCACTGGTCATTTCACTGCTGATGGATGGGCCTTGTTCAGCACCATCTGGCCATAGGATATTTCACATTAATCATCACAAACATGCACACGCACGCACACACACACACACACACACAAATTCTGTCTCTTTAACATACACACACCAGATTTGAACAATTGTCTACATGTAAATTAGCACAAAAAAGATTTAAACACTGTTTAATATACAAAGCGAAAGGAATGAGGACGGACAAAGAAAGAAAATAACAGAGAGACAGGGTTAGGGGTTAGGGTTAAAAAAAAAAAAAAAAAGAGCCCATTTTTGTTTTTTTCAACCAGCCACTCTCCACATTAGTGATTCAGAGCTATCCACAGGAGATTAAGATACATGCTTGGTACAAGAAAAAAAACAATTAGTTCATTTAAAAACATTGTTTCATTTGGTTGGTAGCCTGCAGCTATGTGGCAATAAAGCCTCACTAACCAACCACCCCCCCCTCAATCTGACTCAGTCTTTATTAATGACCTTTCATACCTATAGGAGGACGCGTACAACAATACCAGTTGTAAAGACACAGATTTCTCCCTTCTATCCATCCTCTTTTTATCCCTTCTATCCCTTCTATACCTCTATCTCTGTGTCTCCCCTGCACACAAACATGAACACAACACACAAACACAGATGTGTCTGTAAACACATAATATCCTCACATAAACTGTAAGCTGAAAGGCCAGACACCCAGGGGAATTTAATGTAAAATGAGGGACATTATCAGACTTCATTTATTTCTATCTACAGGCTATATGGGCTTAAAACAAGTTGATTTGCCTCAGCTAGGAACATGGGCAAGGACAGGCAGAGCTGCAGTCGATCCAGAAGGAAGCATGCTTGACATTAAATTTATTATCATTAAATAATATCTCATGGCTATAATAATGAAAGGGGATTTAGGTTCACATCTGCACAGTCTAGAAAAAAATAAGACCTACAGGTATATGGCTGTGCATTGAGCTTCATAGCAGATTTAGAAGAAACTCACTTGACATGTTAAAATATTTATGTAGGAGTGCTATCAGATAGCATATTGTAGTAAAGGATTACCGTTGACCCATTTTATTCACTACATGGAGTGAAATAGGCAAGGTTATCAGTGAAACGGTTGAAATTCTAATCTGCTGGCGATTAAAAACAAAAAAATGTCATGTAGCAGTAATAAATGTGGCATATCAGAGTGGAGTAATAGGTTTAATCAGTGCATTTCATTGGCAACTTAATGTGTAATTAATATTTTGATAGACAGCAGTTGGCAAAATGTGTTTTACAAAATAAACAAGTTGAACATAATTTGCCAAATACAAATGGAAAAAACGAACTGTCTTCTAGAAAAGGGTTTTTTTTTTAGAAGGTCTGGACTCAGACTGTGGCTACGTTTTATCTTTAGCCTTCACTTTAGAATAGACAGGAGCCTTTTTCTCTAAGGAATCAAGCAGCACACTGGCATACTGTGAATTAGGAGGTCTCAGATCGGGTGTGACAGTACAGTGCCTTTAAGTGGTACTTCACCCAAAGTTTATCACTGAGAACAAAACTCTTGCCTGCTGTGTGCTTTGTTTTTTCACAAAGATTACACAATCACATGGATTTTGTGACGGCAGTAACTGTAGAAATTGAACTTGTTATGTCAACTTGTTGCAAAATTTCTGTTTTAGGTGCCTCTATGCAGGTGACATTCAAGGGGTTCAGAAGAGGTTTGTAATGTGCAACAGGGGCTTTTTTTCCAGGAAACTTTCAGCAGCAAAATGAATTTCATGATATGAAGAAGCTCAGCACAGCAGGCTCACTGTAGTGCATTGTCACACAGTCAGTTTTAAAGTCCCTTTGGGAATCGTGCTCGAGAAGAAAGCATGTTCACAAACATTAAATATCTAATTTAGGTGCTAACGTGTTAATGCTAATGAAGAAATTCTCTTATGTGCATATGTGCTCCCTGTGCATGATTCTTAGTGTGTCCCTATGTGTGTGTATGTGTTTTCATGTGTGGGAGGCAAAGATCTGTGCCTGCCACAGTGAAAACGTGATCTCTCTTATATCCTTTTAATTAGTGTGTAACATATACCAGCAGCAGCAAGGCACAAACTCCTCTGGAGGTTTAAACTTTGCAAAAATCTTGGCCAAACTAAAGCTTTGTTAAATGACAGTGTGACACTTACTGAGCAGCCTTCAATCTCAAACATGTTCACTCTGTTAGTAGCAGGTTGCCGCCCTTCCTGTACATTTTTTAAATGTCTGACTGACAAGTGTTATTGACATTGTAATGGCATAAAAACAACAAGGAAACATATGTGGCTGAGTGTTGCCATACATATGGACCAATGACAGTATAATACGTCAAAATGTAATTTCTTTTTTTCATGTTGGCAGATTAATGTGGTGACAGCTGTTGTCATGGGGCTGTCACTTTCAGAAGGACTTCTTTATATAGGAACTCAGCACACACACCCACACCCACACCCACACACACACACACACATTGTTGTCACAAGGGTCTCATCATCGTAAGCATGCCTGAAGAGAGGCATGTTCAGTCTGCCTTCAGATGCTAACCTCATAATATATGAGCCCATACCCACACACAAATATAGAATTATATATGAGATTTATCTTTCACTTTGGAATTCAATTTCTCACACACACACATGCACACGCACACGCACCCACACCCACACCCACACTCACACTCACACTCACACTCACACTCACACTCACACTCACACACACTCTCCTGTAATCAGGAACAAACACTTGAGCCATCTTCATCCACTAGATTGCTGACAAGAGGCGTCCATCTTGAGAAGACAACCAAATCATCACAGCCATAAAGAGGATGGTGACCTACAACTACTTTTCATGTCAAGCGAAGGGTTCTGGTCCAGAGGTGAATGAGGCTTGACACTCAAGGCTCGAGTCATTATGAAATAAGGGCATAAAATAGTTCACTGTGTTGCAAAATAAATAAAAAGATAAAGATAGAGAAAGAAAGAGCAATGTAAACCAGGGAAGTGATCCAGGAGCACAAACACCTGTAGGTGTCTTACCTCATGGTCGTAGGGGTTGTAAGAATGGAAGAGTTGTGACAGCTCTTTAGTCCTCTGCTTCTTCTGTAGACAACACAAGAAGAAAAGAAAAAAAAGTTAAATAGTCACTGAAATAATGCTTGAGTTTGAGGGACCAATTTAGATTAACTTCGATTTAACTGTTGATGGTTATGTTCATGTTGTGGACTACAATTTTAAACAGCCACAGTGTTGTCATTGCCCCTCTGTGTGTGCATTTTGAGACTACCGTAATTTCCGGACTATTAGCTGCTACTTTTTTCACACGCTTTGAACCCTGCAACTTAAACTATGATGCGGCTAATTTATGGACCAAATAAACAAGAAAGTGTGTGACGAAGTAATTTTGAGGCTGTTAAATTCCGACACTGAAGAAGACAGCTTTAGTGGTTTTAGTTGTTAAATTTAGTGGGTGCAGCTTATA
>JAPZDY010000025.1:20548188-20558543 GCA_029783645.1 Ctenochaetus hawaiiensis
GTACGGTAAATAAATGTCATTATACCCATCATTCTTCCTTTAAAAAAAGTCTTGTTTTTAACAGAAAAAGTGCCAAAATGCACAGTCTCCCAAATACAGAAAATCAGTATGTTGCAGCACTGTTGATATTGGTCACCACAAACACCTGAATGTTCGGGAAAACCTGGTCTACTTTTGGGCACTAGTGCCGATGGTATACACATTTTCTCTCTCACTCATGACATATATTTCTGTTCTTTGGCACATCCTCATCCTCTTCCCCTTGTCTTGCATATAGAAAAAAAAATATATGAGATATAAATATCGACATACAGTAAGTTTCATTCTTGTTAACTTATTGGGTCATTTGAACAAAAAAAAAAAATCAGCATGGCTGAATACAACGCCTACAGTAATTCATTAAATCTATAAAATATGGAATGAACATTCATTTGCCCATCAGCTGTGGCAGAAAATATTTCTCCATTTCTCATTTTATTCTCGCTCAAAGTCTGGCCTTAACCTTGCTTGTCCTTAATGTGTAATGAGATGCACGAGCGTGAGACATGACTGTTTGATGTGTGGCAGTTGTTAATGCAATCAGTTACATGAGGCCGGCGCAGTTACAAAGAGTGCTAATTAGCACGCTGATTAGGCCATGTCTGGCTAAGGGGGAAGGATACATGTATATGCTACTGTAGCTAAAGGGAATGTGCAGTCTGTGCGGTGCTCCTCTTCCCTCTGTCTGTCTTTTTCAGTGTATGTAAAGAGATTCAATATCCTTAGGCCTGATCTGTACATATGGAGCAGCAACCTACAAGTTGCTCTGCTATCACACACAGGCATCATTATGGCATGACAGACAAATTCAGCTTCAGGATATGCAAAGGCATCTTGAAGATGTAGAGAAGAAAAAGGATGGATGCAGAGGAGGCAAAAAAAATCTGTAAATGTAGAATGTAGAGTGTGAGTGCTAAAGTTGACTGAGATGGAGACTGATTCAAAAGTACACATGACACTACATGACAGGCTGTGCTAATGTCCTTGGACGGCAAGAGAAGAAATATTAGGCCAAGAAAAGAAGTGCCAAACAAAGTGAACAGAGCAGTGGAAGTGAGGCAGTATGGTAAAAGAAATAAATGCAGGAAAAACAATGGAAAGAAGGTAAAATAAAGGTATTAGGTTAGAAGTGTGTAAAGGTGGTGATTGTACCTGCTCCCTGAGCTAACTACCGTTTCGACTTTGACGTTCTCTGTCTCTAGTGAGGCCCATCCTTTCATCACCCCACCTCTCAACACTCCTTGTCCTACTCTCTATTCCTACCGTCCACATACACCTTCACTTCTTTTTGTCCCCCGCCTCCAATTCTACCCATCTCTTACACATTCTCTGTTCACCCAGGGCTCTTATGATCCATACAATCCTGTAATCATTGGCCCTGTCCTTCCACCATCCTCTCATTCTTGTTTTCACCTGATTCACTCTCACTTTCTCTGCCAAAGGGCTCTCCAGAATCTCCAAATCCTCTTTTCTCCTGTTTTCTTTGCCTTTCCACATACCCTTCAATGCTCTATCTCTCCCTCGCTCCCTGTGTTTTTCTCCAGTGAAGGAATACTCAGACCAATCATTCTGTCTCCACTCGCTCACCCATTCTCCTCCTTATAAGTCTGTCCCCCCTCGATCTCTCCCCCTCTCTCTCTCTGCCTGAAGCATCTTAGGTGAGAGCAATTCTCTCATCATTTCTTCTCAACACCATTCTCTCTCTCTCTCCTCCCTTCATCACTCACCATCACTAGCATTCAGTGATGTTCAAATGTTTGTGTGCATGTGTGTGTGTATGTCTAACTGTAAGACAGATGTAACCGCAGGTAAGGATTTCTCAACCATCAATGAGCTCCCAGCTGAATTTATCCAGTGTAATAGCACATACACACACACCTGTGGTTACACCTACAAAAACACACACCACATTGACTTACACAAACATGTGCTGTACACTCTAAATGGTTGGGGGTGGGGGTATTTGAAAATATAAGGTAATCCAAAGGTCACCCTGAAAACAGAAGGAAAGGAGGCAAGTGAAAGAAAAGGAGAGAGAGAGAAAACAAGTTAAATTAAATTAAAGGTACAAAACTGATGAAATTAAGTGAGCTCTTTCTTATTTTCTGCCATGGATGAAGGAGAAACCTAATCTTAGAACTTGAAATCCTTCGGTCTTGTAGTTTTAAAAAGTCATAATGCTTCCTACATGGAGGTTAGGCAGTAATAATTTATGAGATCTACAGTTTAAATACCTAGACTAGTGTGGAAAAAAACTGGCTGGGAAGTGAAAATTCTCCCACAACAGCTGTTGTTGGTGTGCCCTTAAGCAAAAACTACACCTCTGCACCTGTGGAACTAATCAGCAGCCAATATTAGAGGGCTGCACTGTGGAGGCAGAAATGTGTAAACTTTGCAAATGTGAAGCAATATTAGACTGAACATATACCTTTTGTGAGCCAGAGAAGATTTACCAACCAGGATTACAGTCATCCAAACATTACAGATAATTACTTTGGCGCTCTTAGACATAGAATTGGTCATCACATATATTACTTTCCTTATAATATTTTAATAAATCCTACTTGATTGAAGCATTGACATTTTGATATTGTAAAAATATACCACAACCTGCATCTAGTAGAGACCTGAAATTTGTATCAAACACAGTGCAGCATTTACATAATAAGACCACCTTGTTAAATGTCAGCAGTTCAGGTAGTCATGCGTCTCTCAGGAAGTCAGTGTTACCTTTCCTGTTTCATTGCATCTTTAATTCTAAGAGCTTTATTAGTGTGCTGCATACTAATGTGTCTCTATACAGGTATGAGTGCGCCGGTACATGCGTGTGTGTGGTCCGTCAACCAGAGAAGTTAATCTAGCATGCCATCAAGGTTGTGTTATTGGCAAAGCCACGCTGTGTGTGTTTGTGTGTGTGTGTGTCTATGGACCTGTCACCGCGGTGATGATGAACGATGGTTGTTACCATTACGTCCATCTGTTGTTGCTGCCAGAGACGGATGCCGCGTCTAACGGGAAGTGACATTACATGGATGTATACACTTGTACTCACACACAGACTCCAAACACACACGGGAATGGTGTGGATGGAAGCACACACTGCCGTCAACAACACACACAACAAACTTACATACTCTGTAAAAACACTTATGTTCTCTCAAACTATTTTGTGTAGAGTAGGAATAACTGCACAGCACTGTGAAGCAAGTGAAATCTGCAGTTCTTGAGTGCTGACTGAACTAAGATCTCTTGATAAATAAGGACCCTTTCTGAATAGATTCAATATTAAGTGAAGGAAATAATTGTCTTCAAACTACAGTCTTGGTCAAAATTACCAGCAATTGATTAAAGTTATTGTCAAGACTCTTGTGTGTGTATTGTGTGTGAGTGTTGTAGCAGCATACTGCTTAGTATGTTATCAGTTCTATGATAAATTAACTCCAAACACACACTGAAGTCTTTTTTATAAAGACAGCACTTTATACAGGCAAGTGAACACAACCAGTGAAGTCCTGTTTTTGGATTTATATTTATGTTTTTCAGAGAAAATGTTTGATGTGTGATGCTGATGAAAGGCAGTGGTAATACTTAAGTGTGTGTTCTTTTTGTATCTGTATGAGGGAGCGTATGTATGTCAGCATAAGGGAGTGGGAGTGTGTTGTGGGGCAAGGTGACAATGATCTTGCCTTAGCCTTTTCTGTATAAGCTTAAGGCCCACCACTATGTGCCTGTTTGTGTCCTTAATGACAGGCAGATGGTAGTGCTATAGAGCCTGCACCCACGTGAGTGTGTTTCATTCCTCCAAGAAAAAAACTCGAGGCATAATCGATGTGTGTGTTTGTGTCTTTGTGTGCAAAGGATTAACACTTCTTGAAGCATCACATCAAGAGTGGTCACAATGTTTATACTCTGTGTCTGTGACTGTTCTCTCCCTTTAGAGGTCGCTGCATATGTTTCAACTATGTTGACATGAACAAGGCATTTACTGTAAACTGATAATACAGAGAGACAAAGCCCTAGCAATTATTATCAAGTTTGGACGGACATGGAAAATGTTATCATATGTGTATGTGAGGCAAGCTGTGATGGTACTTAACACGATCAACAATTGCTCTTTTAGAAAATGTTACAAATTTTAAGTGATTTCATTGCATCATTAAGACATTCAGGTCTGTGGATCAATTCTATACAGAGACTGAAATCATTATAAAACTGAATATCCGTGTGCAATGAAACTTTGTTTCAGTCTAGTGGCATCAGAAACGAGTTAAAAAATGTTTCTTCTATTAAGCCAGTATGTTATAGAGCTGAATTTATGTAACTGAAGCAAATGATTTTTAAAACAACTCCAAAGTTTACTGTGTTGCTTAAATGGTATTACCTTTATGCAGCATCACATACATTCCCCCTTAGGATCAAATAAGTTCCTCTTATAAAAATTTGTTACTTACTCGTTACTTCATTATCCTGCAACAGTATGGGAAATCTTTTTCAACACCCTGTAGAATATTGCTCCTGTCAGCCCCTCCTTCTAGTTAATACTCTAGAACGAACAGTGTTACTGATGACCTATTCAGTTAAAAAACATTAAAAAAAAGAAAAGAGAAAAAAGAAAAAAAAAAACATCTGAATGTGATATGCAAAAACTGTGATCATTAAAATGCAATGTGCTATCCATTCCAGTGTTAGTGAACTAGCTCCTCATTAATCAAGTTCAGGCCTGACTGGCCCCAGACAGCAACTTAACCATTAACTCAACCTTAATACCTGCTGGACTGCCTTTAGTCAAGTGTTATTATCTCCCCTGATATGTGTGTGAGGGAGTAAGCGGGGGAAAAGCCTGCATGTGTGTATCTGTGTGTGTGTGACTGTGTGAGTGTTTGTGTGCATGTCCAGGCCTGGATAAATGATAGTGAAGCTCAGAGATAGAGCAGCTAGAGTATGGCCAGCTGCTTTTCTCTGACAGCTGCCGCACCGGTGCCTTGTGGGTAATGGAGTTTTTAACAACCTGGGGAAATTAAAAACACTGTCCCTCTAGAATATCTAATCTCCTTTCCTATCACCTTTTCTTCTCTTTGTCTCCAGCAGCTGCTCATTTTCAACTCTTCCTTGCATACCAATAGACGTCCAAACACACACACACACACACACACACACACACACACACACACACACACACACACACACACCGCTCACCAAGTCCATTTATCAAGGCTAAGTTCTAGTCACCTGGGGATGATTATGGAGATCCGAGCTAATAGCATTCACACCCCTTTATTTTCAACATGCTCTCCTCTCTCCCTCCATCCCTGTGGTCTCCTCTTTTTTCCATCTGCTCCTGCTCTCTGCTCCATCTTGCATTCTCTCATATATCATCTATTACAATAGGTAATAAGTTAGACCTACAGACACCTTGAAGCACCTGGACAGCATGGCTAGACAGCTGGACCTTCTTCAGTTTTATGAGTCTTCTTTGCTTCACTCACTGACTTACTGGGACAAACCCATCTGTCTGTGTGTTATTTCTGCTAAAAAAATATGCTTTTGTCACAACTGGAAATTTGCTGACACATTTCTTTAAGTTAAATTAATAAATTAGTGTTACCACCAGCATTTATATATATTGTGAAATATTAGAACAGTTAAGTCAATATTCTATGTCTCACTTTCACACACTTTTAGAAGGAGCTAACAGCCGAATAGATGCTCAGATAACAAAGGACTAAATGAGGAAAAACAACTTGGAAACACAGACTGCTCTTTATTGTCACAACCTCACTTTCTTTATTTAAGGCCATTTCGTGCATTTGTCCAAAACAATATACCAAGTGTGTTATTTGGCTTTAGTTCTGGCTGTCCTAATAGTATTTTGTTTTTTCCAAAGAGAAGTAACTCTTTAATGAGTGCGGGAAAGGCACTGTAGCCGGGAAAAACAGCCCCCTCTCTGGAAAACAAAGACAACATCATTTTATTTATTCTCTTCATGTGTTTTCTTAGACCAGCATGTGGAAACCTTTCTCAAACAAGCACACTTCAATCATCATTATAGTACACATCCCTGCCCATTTCCCTAAATACACACAGAGTCTAATTCAAGTGACTAGTGGCTGAGTGCAACTGCTTGTATTCTGGAGAATGGGGCGTATTGACAGTTCAATTAACAATCTAATCACAGAACGTCCACTGCAGTCAAAACACTGGGTAATGTGGACATGCCTAACCACCTCCTAGAACAGGCTCACCTCCAAATGTGTTTAAATGGTGCATCGACCTTAAGTCCAAAAGGAATATTGGGCTTTTGTGCACATAAATAAAACAGAATGTAATAATTTTCTATTATTTTCTTAAATTGAAAACAGTAAAACATAATTTATGTAATGTTTATCCTCGCTCCCTTCAAAAATTATTGTAAATACTTATTTACTTTGAATTTGATGCCAGCAACATGTCTCAGAACAGAGACATGACTGGGGAAAAAGACTGGGGATTACGGTTGTAAAATCATCTGTGCCGTAAGAGGAACACCAAATTTCTGAAAACTGTGTGTCTGTATTATAATCACTCTGAGTGAAATCTGTGTCCACTCCCCCTGATAAGCATATCCTCTTAAACCAATAACCCTTAGCCCATGTGTGTGTCCCATACTGACACTTTCTTTAAAAAAGGCAGAACGTGCTTCATTTGTATGGTCAATGTAAACCATAGCCTTTCTAAGGGGGGCCCCTCGGGTCCTACCATGGTCCTTATGGCTTTTTGTCGTATTTTACCTCCTGCATCCATTTCCCTTTCAGCTTTTCTTCATGCTGTCCCTCCTTCTTTACCTTTTCTCCCTCCCTCTCTCTCTCTCTCTCAGGCCTCCTTCTGTCTTCACTTCCTACTTCATCTAGTTCTCTATCCATCCCTCCTGTGGCTATTCAACACAGTTGTGTTCCAGACAAACCATCTGGTGCACTTTATTAATGACTGACCCTACATGGCCTAGACGTCGCCTAGCTGCCACCCCTCACTGTGTGTGACTGTCTATTTGTATGTGTGCAAGAACAGGTGCATGGTGACTGATGATGTGATGTTGTGTGCAGCTTTAACCACAGAAGCAGGTGTACTGGTTACAGGGAACCCAACATATTATTCTGACTCTCATTCACCTTTTACTATGCACAGATATACTCATAATAAGATGAAATTTTCACTTTTAGATGATCAGATAAAATTGTCGATAGACCTACAAGATGACAATGTGAAAAGGCAGATCTTATTTAGAGGAATTAAAGAACGCTCATATAAAATAATAAGCCAACCCCCTGATCTCCTTTTACATTTCAGACAATGTCAAATTAACTTCTGAATGCTTAATCTGTGATGAACACAAAACATATAGTCATTAAACAAACAATAAAACTACTATCAAAATAACTGTATATGTAAAAAAGGGCTGATTTGACAATAAAAGGTTTCCAAGGAAGCAGCAATATGCCACATTCTGACAATCAAAGAGCTGCCTGTGAAATGAAGTCTTGCATAGATGCGCGCAGACATCCAGCCAGCTGACAATAAAATTCGGATGAGACAGATGGAGAGGGAAAAAGATAAGAGGAGAAGAGGCAGTGATGTGATGTCTAGGGATTGATCCCTCTAAGACACGCTCAGCTTCTCCTCAGAGAACGAGGGGAGATAGGACGGAGGAGGGAAAAAGAGAATGACTTATGAAGACGCTCCACTTGAAAGAAGTGTCAACACTTTGATGGTAAAGAGTGAGGGAGTGCACATTCAAGAAGAGACTGAATATACAGGAAAGGGTATAGCATAATGTAAGAGGTCAAACTTAAGAAAAACAGGTCAACGAAAAACAGATCACTCACAAGCACAAAAAGCATGTGCGCTCTGGTTACTTTTCAATAAGGAGAGACTTCTTTTTATTTTATTGTGTACAAATGTTTTTACATCAATGGGGTGATCACAATCAGAAAACACGATCAAATGTGGGTCTAAGTAATGACGTTTGTGAGATGGGGCTGCTCTGAGTAGACTGGTTAGGCTAAGAAGTATCCAGCTGAGGGCTAAACACAAATTCTCTTCGCTTTCATTAAATAAATGAGGAACCGGACTTAATTAAAGTAAATTATGTATGTATAATTGTGCATCAATCCATGAAAAGCTGAACATAATGAACATAACGAGCATAAAATACAAGTTGCACTGCAGGGGCTGTAGAAAGTATCAGTGGTCATAAGCAGCATCGCTGTTACTTCAGACTTTATAATTGTATTGTAGATGACTGTGGCTGAGACTGCAAAAAAAAGACGTAGCTAAGAAGCCAATCAGGAAAAAGGTCAAGAAAATGCAGGAGCTGCTGATTGTGATGTGTTCAATCGCTGTTTCTCTCTGACTTACTCTCTCTTTCTTACATACCTTTCTTAACAATTACAGCTTCATTAGCCACTAATTGTTTCATTTGCCAGCACATTAAGAGGGAGAAAGGAAGACAGAGAACACCTGTCAGGAGTTTTGCAGTTATACAGAGAAGGGGAGGTTCAAACAAAGCAGGAAGCACCATGAGACAATGTGCTCTCAATGTTACTCTAATCTACTAATGGTCTATAGATCCTTGTTCCAGGAAACTTCTAACTTGTATTTTAGTCCAAGCATAAATGATTTTAAATTTTGGTTTAAAACACAGTATTGGATCATCTTAAAAAATAAAATTCACAGACTTAAGGGAAAATTTGTAATTGTTCATATAAGAAAATATGAACATTTGAGGCTGGCCGAGGATTAATTGATACATGTCCATTTCAACCATGGTCAGTTGCCTTTTGCTCATCTCTCCAAACAAAAGTAGATTATTTTTATATTTTCTAGTTGCAGTTAAATGCCAATAGAAAATGTTTAACTAGTATGGAGACATTAGGATTAAAAATTTACAAATAAACACTGTTTGCTTTCATGCAGCATGTGTACCATTAAGTGTCTGTTCGTCTGTCTGTAAGCGACAGACACCCTCCCACCACCCCAAATACACACACGTATGTCTTTTAGGATTAGTAAATGTTAAAATTCACACAGAAGTCCTGACAGAACTAGAACAGGCTGTTACATTTTCAAATGACAGGAGGCCGGCCTGCGTTTCCTGAATAATCACACATGCTAATTTGCACTCAGAGTGCAGTTGCACACACAAACCGCCCAAACACACAGCACATTGGGTTGGTGGTTTTCAAGATGAAATCCTCACTTCATTATAATGTGCAGTTTTTTTTTTACATCAGACATGTAAAAGAAGCATATTACACAGACGCCAGAGGAAAGAATCAGCAGCAAATCATCTTTGGTGCAAATAGCATTCTGTGAAATCCAGAAATTAATTATTCTAAGTCCCAAACTAAAGGTACTAAAGTTATGGTCTTTGCCTTGTACTTGCAAGCGCAATGTATTTTACACACTGTGTGGTACAGTGAATTATGAAACCTATCTGGCCATATCAAAACAGACAAAAATCCCTATCTTTTGACACATGATCAGCTAAATATGACTCAAAAGGAGTTTCCATCTACTTGTCCACACTCACCACATGTGCTGGTACTTGCTCCATCTTGGCAGCAGGTGTACCGGGTCTGGGATAGAACTGATTGATGAAGAGACTTGGAAATCGATAGAGTTTCACCAGGTCTACTGTCTCTTGGAAGTCCTCCTCTGTCTCACCAGGAAAACCACAGATTATATCTGTGGCGATGGTTACACCTGGAACCCTAAAAAAAGAGACAGAGATAGCTTTTTAGGTCAAGTATCAAAGTTTCCTCTGAAAATCATTTTAAAAACATCTGGTTTTGAGGTTCCTTTGAGAGACCAACATAACTTCCTCCAAACTTCTGTCGCATGGCAAAGATGATCCCTTGATAACATAAGAACAAAATAACAGCATTTGACAGAACAACCTTGAAGCCAGTTTAGTGTCACTGACATTTTCCCACTGCTGATATGTGCCTTTGAAAAACTATGTGTTGTGCCAAAGCATTAAGGAGGACTAAAGTCTTTCCCCATGGACTCATTCAGCCAATCAAACCCTGATTAGCAACCTCTGCTGTCAATCAATAGTTATTGATTATTGACTTGTTGGCTCATTGGAGATTAATCTTACCCAGAGGGGTGTGGGAATAGATACATTGACCAGTTCTATGTATTTTGTTTGTATTGATAGCAGTGGGGCACCTTGTAAAAATACTCTGAGTCATTGCCTGTCAAAAAGGCATGTATTTTTAGTGTACATACTTGACATTCTCAGTCAAACAAGCTGTTTTGACATGCTGGCATAAAGTTTT
>JAPZDY010000025.1:20567321-20588485 GCA_029783645.1 Ctenochaetus hawaiiensis
ACACAGCAGAGCACAACTGCAGTTCAATTTAACACACGCACTTACACATGCAGACACACACATACTTCATTAGCCTTGGAGAAGGGTAATGAGAACACACACATACACATTTCATTAGTCTGAGGGAGGAGTAATAAGGGAGCAGAGACACCACAAATCCATCCACACACACACACACACACACACCCACACATATATATATATAAATATATATGTATATGCCTAAAAAGGCTGCAGTGGAAAGGCATGTCACTCGTGACTGTCTAGCCAGGCGTTAAATGGACTGTCCCTTCGCAATTTATTTCAATTTAATCCAACCTTCATTGACATAGCCATAGTATGCGATTCATCATTCCATCCTGCTGTGTTGACCTGACCTGCAGATACAGATAACATCAAAGCACTGGATAAACGCTGGACATAAAAGTCTCACCTGAATCGAATTAACAGCGAGTCCGCTTTAAGTGTGGGCTTTTTTTTTCTGCTCACTCTATGAAGCTGCTCACCCACAGAAAGCCAGAAATATGGTTAATGACATAAATTGCTGAAACAAGTAGCTTCACACATCCATCTTCCTCTTTTTGTACAAAGATATGAATAGATGTTCAAAACTGCTAAAAAGATCAGTAATTAAAAATGACATTTTCAAAGTGAGGAAGAACTACCTCTCTATACAAAAAGGATAAATGGAAGTTAAAAGGACCACAAAGGTAATTGTTAGATCAAAAATGGCCAATAATGAAAAAGTCTTTTAATAAAGGGATGTTTGTTCACCACTGTTTTCAGACCAGCTTCTCGCAACAGAGACAGTGAAGCTGTGGGTTGACATGCTGGAGCTCTCCAGATTGCCCCAATTATGGGCAATCTTGTTAAAGCAGACACAGTCTATCTCAATTTTAAACACAGTTACGCTAAAAAAGAGAAAATTGAATCAAAGACATGAAACTTTGAGAGCAACAGAAAAACATGGGTGTACACTCTCTTACATAAAAAAGACTTCTGATTTCTTTTTATTCCTGTAGCTAGTTGCTGTTGAAAGTAATTTGCAGACTAATTATTTTTAAATAACTAATCATTTTATAAATCATTAAGCTGATAGTCATTAAAGCCCAAATAGCTTCATAAGGGTTTTTTTCTTAAGAGTGAGGAAGAACCTGTCAGGAAAAATCAATTAATGTCCTTTTAATGTGTGATGCCTTCACTAAAATGAGCTGCATGAGAAGAACAGCAGGACAAACAGTTACAAACTAGCGATGTAATATGACAAGGAAGACCCTGTCCATGTGGAAAATGTATATTAATGTATATTTAATATTTTATATATTTTATTTTATATATAAATGTATATTTCATTAACTGAAAAATAACTTTAATGTTAAATATAAGAACCTGCCCCACAATTACAACATTAATAAACTGCTACATATGTGTTTCATTTACTGATCACAAAAAACCAGACTTAAAATCATTTTTGTTATCAAGATAAATAACTTTTTAAGAACAGCAAAAATTAAAGTTTGAAGAAAACTGAAAAGGACAAACATTATCATTTTATCCATTTCCATGTTTACCTAAGAAGCTTCATTAATGCTTTCACTATTTTTTCCTTGAAGAACATGTTTAGGCAAACACACAGAAAAATAGTTTGCGACCCTCAACTATGGAATTTAAAAGCTCAGAAAATGTTACTTTGCCACACACGAAGACAGATACAAGCAAGCGTGTTTTTTCCAATTCTTTCTTTTGCATGTGTGGACATGAAGTGACCTGTAACTAGTGAATTAATATAGTGTGGAAAATCAAAAGCTGACCTTTTAAAGCCTAACTGCCCAGAACGTGACGTCATATAAAGCCTGAGGGATTTGTACTGTAACAGTACATGAGCTTAGTGGGCTAAAATTTTGGCAGCAGATTTGCCTCCCTGTAATCAAGAGTATACAGGACTTCAGAAATGCACACACACTAAAGTGTTAACACTGCAGAGCTTGCTGCCAGTGACAATCCACTTGAGACTGAAATATAACTGTTGCACAATAGCAAAGTCAAAAACACGGCGTCTCTCAAACACACACACAGATAATAGTCCACCAACTGTGAGTGAAACTGTGTGGTTGAAACAAGCCTTGAAAGGCAGCGTGACTCAAACACTGAGCAAGAGAAATATGATATGAGAGAGAGACAGCGAGACGGAGAGAGAACTGAAGGTGAGTCAGAGAGTGAAACATGACTGGGCTCTTAGATGCGCACAAGTATCAGCTGACCTCAGATGTGTGCGCGCAGGGCACAAACACACACTGAGCTTGTGGGAGGTTGTTTACATGTTCACGTTGTTCTGACATGCTCTCTTACCCGCAGTCATGTGTAACTTGGAAGATGCAGGTGTTAGCACTAGTATCTGTTGGTGTGTGTATTTGTGTGTGTGTGTGTGTGCGTGTGTGTGGCAAATATCTAAACACACCTGTGGCTAACTCTGGTGTATTTTTTTTAACTGTATGTCTCATGTAGTCAAATAAATTTTATGGCATATAAACAAAATGACAAGACCAAACCTTGAGCAAGTCTTATGGAGGCTTTGAAATCAGTGGGTAGAACAATTTGACTAATCTCATGCAGTTTCAGTTTGTTCCTGGCGTAATTTGTAGGTGGGAAACAAATGAACGTACTTTCCCAGACTAGTTTAAAGATACGATATGTTTGAGGGACAAAGAAAAACAAATATCGGTACATCTTTTAAGCAAATATTGAAAGTGCGTAATATGTAAGGAAACTGTGGTAACTCAAACATAACCTAAGTCCTTCGGGAACACAGATAATGTTGAGGGTCATGAGTCAAACGCACATCAAAGCATTTCATTAAAATATCCGACAATGATCAACTACAGTCAGCTATGTAGGGACAAAACTGACTGACAAACTTGTCAAATGTGTGATGAAAAAGACTAGCAAAGTGAATGATATCTTTATGGTGTTTCTGACTTTAAATTCAGAGTATTGTGCTGGTGCTTTTGAAGGATAAAAAAAACCCTTGTCCTTTCTAAATGACTCTGGCAGGGTGTGTACAGTGTTAGGGCTGAGCTGTGATTTACCACCTGCTCTTCCTGACCACTGGGAGGCAGAGAATTTCACTGCTGCTCTGACATGTTTTGCAGATGTGCACTCACTACACTTACGTAAGTGTCAATACTCTCTGTCCATCTGCAGTTTTTGTTTTTTTTTTACCTCCCTATCTCACGCACACACTCACCTTATGCTTCTGCATTTGTGTATGTGTGTGTTCTATTCTTTCTAAAGACAGGAAGGATAGGTAATGTGGTCTTTAGGGGCCTAATAATAAATTAATACTACTTAATGAAGGAAAGTTAAGTCCTGTAATTACGGATGAAGCTGTATGTATCCTCTGTGAGTGTATGCGCGTGTGTTTATGAGTGTGTCTGTGTGCGTGCATGTGCGTGTGCGTGTGTGTTTGTGTGGTTTGTGGGAAGGAAATATGGTATAATCCAGAGGAAGTGTCAATAAGACAAGGATGTGTTAGGAACTGCCAAGAGTCATTATCCACAAGCTGTTTCTCTCTCTTTCAAGTGCACACACACGCACTCACACACCCCCACACACACACACGCACACGCACACAGAAAAAGACACAATAACACACCTCAGTTTCAGCTTGTTGTGAAGTTAATGACTCGTTCTCCGCTGGTTTCCTGTTGTTTAAACGGAGCCAATTTACAACGTTAGACTTATTGACACACACAGGCAGGTATGTAGGTAGGAAGGCTCCCTGCCTCTTTCACCCCTTCCTGTATTAAATCACTTATTCACACAACTGAACGCTAATCAACAGGAAGTACTGTAACTATATACTATGTTATTTTAATTTTGTGTTAGTATAAGGGCACAGGTTAAGACTTGGCTACTGAAACTTGGGATTTGTGTGGAACTACTTTTCTGTGAAGAGGAAAAAAGGTGGTAAATTTTTGTAACAAGCTGGTCAAAAAAATGTAAAACAAGCATGGCACTCAGGATCAAAACAAACTAGGCCTCTGACATCTGTCAGGGTTGGTTTATGGATTCATAAGTAGCTCTCATATATCAACTGGCATTGCTTTAGTTTTTGAGACCATGCAACCAGGAAATTAAGTATAGACAGCATTTTTCAGGACTGGCAGACACCATAACTTTTTAACTCATCGCTTCAAGAGTCAAAACAAACAACATTTTTACGATGAGAGAAAAACTAAGAAATAATCCTGCTCGTCAAGTTTGACACAAGTTGTCTACAGTTGCACTTTTCTTTTCTTGCCAAGCAGAAGCATAGTTGATGTTACATCAGCAGAACCACTGAGAGGCATGCACTGCTGATTCTTGGTAGGGAGGTGCAAGTTACACAGAAATTCTGTTGTCACTGGAAGAGCTGTGTCCCATCATTCTTGTAACTTTCTGGAACCGACTATCTCACATTCACACCTCTTGTTGCACAAAGGTGACAGAGGTCTGAGATCCAAGTTTTGAACTTTTTTCTCTAGCTCTCCTTTTCCTGTCATCACAGTTTGTGTTACTTTTCATGTACACATGTGCAACACTTTGAATGTCTTTAGGAATAAACTGTGAGAAAATGTCTGTATCTCTATTTTTTTAAACATGACATCTTTTTACTGTTTATGATGTCAGGCTTTAAACTCTGACGCCCAAGGCAGCCCTTAGAACCAAGCTATACACACTTCTCATTCCAAGTACTTCTTGTCCTCTCATTTCCTTTAATTTAGTTGTTTTTTTTCTTGGAGCTAGGATCTAGTGGTCTTTTGGGAAATTCCTCAATTCCAAGGCTCATGGAAGACAACACATTTTCTCCACAGATGAAAAGCCTTCAATTAGAAGTGAAGTTGGGAAGTGCTATTACTGTAAGCACGAACAGAAAACACGACATGACACGTCCGTCATGCGGACATGGTGAGTTTAAAGCACTCAAGTGTGCGTGTGTTTATGTCTTTGAAACGTTCTCTGTGCCTGCGATGACTAAACCTGGGCTGTTTGCTGTGCAAGTTCTCATTCAAGCTGTGTGGTTTAATAAGGGTTTTAAATCAAAGGCTGAGAGTCCAAACACACACACAGAAACCCTCACTGCTTCATTTACTTTAGCTGCTGAATCATTAGCTGGAGGGACAGGAGAAGAGAAAGGAGGGGTGAAATGTTGACAAGTTCCACCAGTGTGGCAGGTTATCGCGGCAAACCTGTCTCAAAACTGCTCTCCCTTCCCGCCTCGGTTGCCCTCTCTTCTTTCCCTCTCTTTTTCCCTCGCTCGTCTTATCTCTCTTTCTGATGTTTTTTTCCGATGCCTCAAGGGAGATGCCGCCACTCCCACCAACTGTTCCAGTGAAACATTAGCCCTGGCTGATACCTTAAACTTCTAAGTGTGTGTGTGTGTGCGTAAACTAATGCAGGTATGTCTTCAACAACAAACAGAGTGAGAGACTGGCTCCACACTGCCCGCACACACACAGTGTAGTCACGCTACTCATGCATGTGTCCTGCCGTAACCCAAGGAAGTTTGATACAGCCCTGTCACTCCTCGTGACTAATAGAGATGACTAACACATACACACACACACACACAAATACACACACAAACACACACACACACATGAAAGAAGAAGACCGAGTAGACACAGCAGACACAGTGCACAACTGTCTTCGAGCCATTTGTTTGGAGAGAAACAGACGTTACACTGATGGAGACTGAACACACAGACAGAGTTTATCATCAACACATTATATCAACAATCACAGCGTCACTGTTGCCAACACATGAGACAGAGCAACATAGTTCCAACACTTAAAGATGCCTCTGCAAACATTTCATAACTTTTTCTGACATGCCTTCAGAAGCTGAAAAATTTCACCTTCCCATCCCACAAAACCACATCAATCATTAACAATGACAGGAGGAGAAACTAATGGAAATATTTTAACTTTAGTTAAATACAGATCAGCACAATGGCACAAAGACTGAAATAAAGTCTATCAATTACTTTTTCAAGATTAAGTCTTTTTATGAAATAGTTCTGTTCAGTTTTTGAACTAAAGATAACAGAAAGTAGCAACAACTTTTGCAGTTTTAGCACGGCAGCTTCCACTTTAAAACATACTCTGAACAAGCTAATCACATGTAAATATACTAAAAGAGGTGGCGACTAATATTTTTGGTGAAAACAAAATGATAAACTTTAAATCAAGAAATTAATCACACTGTTAACCATTTAATCAAGTACACAGGACATTAGAGCTATCTGTGAGAGTCTAAAAACACAAGCATCTGATGTAGTTTGCTCTAATTACAACATTGCTTACTGTCTTTTATTCTATTTTATTTGTCACAGTTTATAAATTCCAATACTGCCACACTTAAAGAGACATTTGACTTGCTACCACCTCAAACCCATAACTACAGCCAATGGACTACAGCCAAGTTCATATGGACAAGTTGTTACTAAACTCTTTACATGTGGGAAGGCAGAACACAGGTAATTTACATTAAAACATGCTATCATGACAGTTTTGTAGCAGATAGTCAGATCCTATTCAGGCCACAGTGGTTTAGGCTTCTCTCTCACCAAATTTTACATTATTGGTATAATACATTATCACCACATTAACAAAAGACTGCAAATGACACTTCATAATAAAAACCAACCACGTCAAACGGCAGATTTAAACCCACTGATCTGTTAATGTAAGGTATGAAAGTCCTTCTATGAACCACCAGGATGTTTTGACCAGCTGCACATTTAAAACTGTGTGAGGTGATAAAATGTTCTCTCTATTTTATAGATAAGAGCCAGTGCCTTTATAGCTAGACTAATAATGTGTCGAAAAATCCACAGACCACCCAGAGACGTGCATGTGTCTGTTGTGGATTGTGTGTATATACTGATCATTGTAGAGTAAAATTTCTTCTGGACAAGAGAAAAGAGACAATTTTCACCTAATAGCTCTGGTCTCTGACGTCTTCTTGTAACAATTTAGACAATATAAAAACAAAATCTGTCAAGTAATTGTAGACCATAAAATGAAATCAGGTGCAGCTTTGAGACTATTTTGCACGCTAAATGGGGGTGAACAGGTTCATATTTGAAAAGCGAGAACATAAAAGATGAACGCTGTATTACTTTGGTCCCTTAGAGTAAGAGTGAAGTTACGTTCAAGGTCAGAGTGGAGACTCTGTGGTTCACAAGAAAAGATGAGGTGAGCTTCACCACTTTGTGAAGCACATGGTTGAATAAAAGTTAAATAAAGGATATCACTACATGGGCTCTGAATCGCTTTGTAAAACAGTTGTCGATAAACACGGTTAATTTGCAAATGACTGCATTTTGTTTTACTCATGTTTTACACAGTATTCCAGTGTTTTTTTGAAGCACAGCTGTAGCAGCGCGTGAGGTGAACAAAGTTCACGAGTGCTGGATTCCCACAGGTCATAGTGTAGGTCAAGGGTCATTTTACAAAGCAGCTACTGGGATCTTACAGATTAATCACCTGTTGACCTGTCCAAAGCCTCAGTCCTTTAGGAGCACACCTCCAAACACACCACAGCTGGACATGCCTTCAACATCATGCAACCTACAATAATAAGTTCATATTAAAGCACTGCTTTTCTCTCCAGCTTTGGCCTGAGAGTATTGCTGCTGCTGCTTTCCATCTTGCATGCGAGAGAGTGTGCCTCCTTGGCAGAAAGACCTCTATGGCCCGTGATTGAAAGGGTTTTCAGAGGTCAGGCACACATAACCTCCAGGGAAACCAAGAAGCCACCCTGAGGGAAGCCACAGAAGGCCCAGCCCACCTCCTTTGTCTATCCCTTTCTGGGAACATGATTACACATGCACCCCCTCATTTCTGCTTAACCCAACTAACCCTAAAGTTCAATATTAATGCTGCCAGATTCTGCTACCCTGCGCACATACAAAACCAATCCCCAACCCACAGAGGCGTAACTATTCTTTTCCAGGCGTTTCATCTTTGGCCCCTGTGAAGACACTTAATCCTCTGGAGTAGTTGTGGGAAAAATCAGCCCAAATATAATGGCAAACTATCAAAAAAAACAGTGGAAAATCCTCTGACCACGTTCAGTCACTCTGTAACAGCCTTATTCCACCATAACAGGATTTACTTCATACTTCATAACATAAAGACTGTACTTCATTATGTGATTTTAATTGATAAAAGCGGAGAGAAAAGGATGTAGAAATATGGTCTGTGTTGGCAGACGAGGACAAATTAACCATTTTAATGAAATAATTATTCTACTGATTGTTGAAATTATGCACGGCAAAAAACAATTCAGTTTTAACAACTTGGAAAAATTAGTTATGTCATTCAAAGAAAAGTATATTTAATGCAGTTTTTCTCTGAGGATATGGATGAATCCAGTCAAAAAAGCTATGAGTTTGAAAACTTGCAGGGGGGATTAGGCTAAATATTAGGGCAGAGAATAATGGAATTATACATTATACTAGAATAATACCATAAACATGTTACAGAAAAATGAACAACCTTCAATGAAAGAATGAATAGACTGTGGTAGCTTTCTTAAAACTACACCCGGTACACTGAGAGGGCCAATTACGCTTAAACTGGGCCCAAGTTGAAATTAATCCATCAGCAAGTTTTTTGTGTTTTTTAGCTATGTTTTAATGGCCTTAAAGCACAATTACAGAATGAAAGTCTGTCTTTCACAATGACCAAGACCTTAAACAAAACACAGAATTGATTTTTTTGCCCAACAGTTCATTTACACATGTTACAGGACGGGTCAAAGAAGTCCTGAGTTGCTGTTAGATTTGATAAGTGTGAATGAGCTTCCAGTGACAGGTGATTTGGGCATTCAACCTTCAAGGGACCTTTAGACTTGATACATGCGTGGAACTAATCAAACTGTTCGAATAAGCTGTCGTATGGTCATCAGGGTGAAAAATTAACTTTTTTTCCCCTTCCTCCCCAAAGTGCAGTGTTTCTGGGAAAACTGCAAATACATAGTTCATTAATGCAACTTAGATCTGTTTTTACTTTCCTCTGCTGGAAACTGGCAGCATTGTTCTGCAGAACAAGATTTTACATTGGTATTTCTTGTAGTTGTTTCAAAGGAACATTTGGAGATTGAATTTTTATGATGGCAATATTTACATCCTCCTGGTTATTAGTTTGCATCCAAAAAATATCGATTTTTTCTCGGAGAAACTGCACAGTGAAGTATCACAAGAGCTCATTCACTGAGGAGCATCAAGGTCCTCAGTCTTCCTGTGCATGAGACAAGAGCTTTCAAACCTTTTACAGAAGAGAAACAAGCTACACCAAAAATCTAAAAGCAGGAAACAAAATTAAGAAAAGGCTTCATCAGCTACCTTTAAAAATGAGTCAAGAAATGTTGCTTCCAGTTCAAAAAACAGAGTTCAAGATCCTGAGCAACGAAGGATTTCAAGAGGGGACGTTTGATGTGTGTCTGCACTTATGTGTGTGCACTGGTTTTTACTGATAAGAAATGCCAGAAGTGTCTGACCTCTCATGGCCTCTGCAATGTTGGTGGCATTAAGCTGTTTGTAAAGAGAAATACATTTGTCTTCTGCTGTGTGTGCCTCAGTCAGATAAGCTCTGACCTCACACATACCTGCACAAGGTTCCTGTCTGCCACATTCTTGGAGGTGAACTTCATATTGCTCAACAAAGCACTAATTGTGAGAACGTATGTGAACAGTCACCTGTGAGTGTGACACATTACCACACAGATATACACCTCCAGGGCTTTGCATTTCACCTCCATTTGTTCAGGTAAGCATGACATTAACATTACTGAATCAGTGCAAAGACTATATGATTCTCTCCGACTCACACACACACACACACACACACAGCACAATATTGAGCCTTCTTTTATATGTTAAAAGTGTGAAAAAAAATAAGAAAAAAGGGTATGTTAGAACCTGGACAATGTAGCCTCTGGCTAAACAGGTACAAAGGTATCAGCTTAAAAAATGCTGAAAAATAATAAAAGATTAAGCAGATGAAAAGATTAATTTGAGACAAATCAGTGGTCATAAAAAAAATTACTGTCTTTTAACATACATCATTATTACTTAAGGGAAAGTTAAAACTGATAGAATTAAAAGCTAGAAAAGACAGAATGAAATTATTTTTACTGGACAGTTTCAATGTTATTAAAACCCTTTACACCGGTGTGTTTTGTCAAGCCCAGTGAAAAGGACTGGGTTTCAGTGTCTTACCCAAGAGTAATCGAAGAGTACTTGTATTTGTCGAAACACACACAAACACTCACACTAAACACACTGGTTAAAAAAAAGTGTAGCACATGTCATCTCTCACAACCTCTTTCCATTTATCTCTACAATTAATCTCCTGAACAGTTTCGTAGATTTATATCTCGGGACTATGTACTTGAAAGGGTTTGTGTAAAAAGAAAAAAAGTTTATCTTATACAAATATACACTATTTGTACTTGGAGGTATCTTGTATTTGTACTTTTACTCCTTCCCAAACACACAGAAACACTCACACAGACAGTGTGAAACACTCACACACACAGTGGGTGGGTTTTTTTCTTTCTTTTTTGGCTTGTCCGGAGCCCTGGCCTCTCTCCCAGATCCTGAACTGCACCCCAGCTTTTTCTGCTGCAGCCAAATGGGTCAGACCGCTAAATGTGTACTTGTATTGATTTCACACAACCGACATCACCCGTGTGTGTGTTTAGTAACAGTAGCCAGAAATTGAGTAACCACACACGTACACACACATACACAAAGACTCACACAAAAGGGTAACCAGATAGTTTATGTAAACAAGATCTTATGACGTGATATTCTGCATATGGCATGCTTGTGTGCGTATGTGTGTGCGTGTGTGTGTAGGGCCCTTTTGTGTCTCGCATGACCATTTGCCACAGTGTTAAGATTTTGGTTGAACTGGTAAATCTCTCCAGAACACCAAAGAAAACAACTGGAGACAGGGACTGAGACCTTTGACAAGCTAAACAATTGCTAAAAAGCAATGCTGTTTAGACACACACACACACACACACACATACAAAGCAAAAGCATGTGAGACAGTGTTAAAGCAAAGGCAGCCGTACAGCTGCTCAACTAAAGGTTCTTTCTGAAGAAACTTAAAAAAACAGTAAGGTAAGAAATGATGGTACACTTTGCCCATTCAGATGCTCTCAGGGCTGAGAGATACACTTAAGGATTATTGAACTTTATGGACCTTCTTACACACATGGAGACAGAGAAGACAAAGACTCTAGACTGAGAAAAAGAAAAGTATAAAGGTGACTGAGAGACAGAGAGAAAAACAAGTACTGGGATATTAACAGAAGAAGTCAGTGACAAACAAGAAACCACAGCAAGACAAAGAGGATAATAAAACTTTTAAGAATGCTCTTGTATATGCGACATGCACTGTTATTTATCATTTTCACATTAATTTGTTGTTAATCAATCAGAAACAAACTGGGCCAAACTGATGAGTGCATCCAGTGATTGACGTCATTGTGAATGGTGTCCTTTGTATTAATTTTCTTTTTGCACAGCTGAAGTTACTCTATGGCATCATACAGGAAAAGGCTGCTGTTTTTCCAAAGAAACTGATAGAACCAGAAGTTACATAACAAAAACTGAAAAATTAAAAAGAACTTTGATGAATAGGAAACTTAAGCGAATCTAGATAAGGATATATGATTTATTAGGAAACAATTTCGCTTATCCAGTTCCACCACTATGAGACAGAGTCAGTTGGTGTAGATAGTGTTTTGGTTGTTACATAAGGGGTAAGATAATCATTCTGATATTTTACTTTTACATAAATGATATTTGAACAACCAAAAATTGACAAAAATACAGACAAACAAATTACTTAAGAAAAGCAATTTGAAACCATCGTTTCAAACTCCTCACCATCACCTCAATTTTTTTTTTATTCTGAACAATATCCCAAGACTTATCTGTGGCCAGCGAGGGGCTGAAGTGGGTGTGGCCTTTTGTCTGGGGGTGGGGTCTTTAAGGAAGTAAAACTGCATTGGAAACAGTGCCACCACTTGGTGGATTGTAAAATATAACTTCAACATGTTAAATGTATGTTTTTTATAAAAACATATGGATGTGCTTTTGTGACTAAGCTATGAAGCTGATTGTCTGAATTTTTTATGTAAGCAAAAATTTTCTTTTAATTCACTGCCTTAGGGCAACATTGAGCACTTAAACAACTTTTGTTTTGGAGATATCATACTTAGTTCAGCCACACTACGCACAAGCACATGTAAAAGTGATATACCTACACGCTAACCCCTTCACACTGGGGGTAATTGGGGGTACTTTTATGATGGATATATCACCAGGGACCCCCAGTCTCCAAAAAATGAGGTTAAGTATTTTCCCTGGCAAGACAAACTGATGGCTTGTGTAATCCAGTTAGTTGAGTTTCTACATTGAACCAGAGGGAAATATAAAGCAGTGGTAGGGGGGAAATGGATGGGAGAAGTCTGTGAGGGGAGAGGTGATGTGAGAGAAAGAGTAAAAGTATATGAGTGACTAAAAACGTCTTCTTTCACCATTTCAGACTGCATGTGGTGAGTGCATGAACTCTGTAGATGGAGTTAAATAAACAAAATTTCAAATATAGCTGGCTGTACAGTGACCTGAATAAAAACCTTGTTTACCCAGATGTATCTTTCACATTTAAGCCTATGGCTTGACTGTCAACCTACACAAAGTTCTGATATGAAATCTATTGATTGCTGCAGTACACGGAGGTTATCCACTTAGGGTAAACTCTATGACTTTAATCTGCAACATTAAAAAGACAAGTACATGTACATATAGAAAATATTACATTAGATATATACATTGAAGTTAAATGTCTCTGACGCTGACTCTGTGACCTGAGATTTGACTTTGATTCTAAAGCATGTTTTTATCATGTCTTGCTTTATGCTTCTGCAAATGTCTGACATATAGAGGCAGATATATCTCACATTTATACTCCCAGTTCATTCCAAGGAAGAGAGGTACTTAGAAATAAAAGGTTACCATCTGGAAACAACAATAACATGCTTATATTCCCACTGCAATATCTCTCTTTAAAAAATCATACAATAATACCTAAAGATTTAAGGCAAAAAAGAGGTCCAAAAGACATTTTACTGAATCCCTTTAAAGCGTATTATCTTAGCATCAATTCAGTTTCTATTCATCACCCGACATGCATTGCCATAATTAATCATACTCAAATTCTATAACAGATTATTTTTCATACAGAAAAAGATTAAGTTTGCATAATTCTTATCTCTTGTTACATAGTAGAGGTCACATCCATGTATTATGTGCATGTTTCACAATTGTGGATTATATTTATAAGATGGAGGGCTATGTTTGATATGAGGAATGTTAAGCTTGAAAATCTATTTGTGTATGTCAGTGTGTATAACGTGGAAGAACATACAGTCACTAAGCTGAAAATAAGGCTTGTTTTACTTTGTAAAAAGCTCAAAATTGCTATAAATAATATCCAACAGACACAATACTTATATTTCTCATATATTTCTCTGCTGACATTTACATTATCTGAAGTAGTCCATTTAAAACAAGTCCAGTCAATAAAGCTGTTTTTTTTAATACTACTTAGTTCCATGCTTGATGGTTTCAAGAAGATTTCAAGTTATATACAGATAATTTTAGAAGTATCAGGAACAGATATATATTGGTTAGCATAATCAAACACATCCATGCCACTTCAAATAGAGTATTCATCTATATCAGGTTCACAAAATGAGTCAGGAAAAGATAAAAGGGCAGAGGACAGAGAGATAAACTCCTATGAACTGTAATGAGAGCTCAGCACCCTGAAAGACCAACTGAAATACAGTCATTCATTATTTGGACCAGTGTGTTATGATCAAAAATCATCCAAGCGGGGAGCTGAATGCACACATGCAGCAGCGAATGTTTTATTTTGATCAGAGTCAAGTGAGAAATGTAAGAGGACAAGAATGTGTGTGTGCCTCCATATGATAAAAGGTAGTGTTTACATTATTTCACAGTAGTTGATGGATGTGATCACACAAACATACATTTATGCCCACTCACACATACAGACAGTCATCGTCTGGTAATATGTTATTTTAAAAGTTATTAAAGTGAGAAATATTACTTGAAAGAAGTGAGACTCCACTTTGCAGCATCATGAGACCATTAAGGTTCCTCATCCTGTCTTACCTCTCCTTAAGGAAGTCCACCACTCTTTTGAAGTCCTCAATGCAATACTCTCTCTTCATGTCCATCAGGACGCTGTCTGAGGCCGACTGCACAGGAACATGAAGGAAGGCATACACACGTGGATGATTCAATATCTTAGCCATCTCCTAATGAGACAGAGAAGAGGGAGAGAGAGAGAGAGAGAGAGAGAGAGATGGAGAGATGGAGGGACAAGGAAAAAAGAAATGAAGGGTGACATTTTTCACATGTATGGAAAGGAAAGAAAAAAGCTGTGAAATGACAAAAATGTCTTCCTTTTTCTGTACGTCGTTCTGTGTCTGAATTGTTTGCTTAAGCTTAAGCTTTCTTATCCAAGGGAGGACCTTCCAGCATTATGTTTGAAAAATAAATAGAAAACACAGATGCCTGAATACATTTGGAAAAAGTAAAACCATTTTATACAAATAAAACTCATGTTTATTGTGCTGTATATCTACAACATCAAATTAAGAAAAAGAAAGTCTTTGAAAAAGCTGTAATATTAATATTTTTCTTAAGACTGAAATGGTTAACCAACTGTAATAATAGTAGTTTTCTGTCTCAATTGGTAAGCTTATAATGGTGGACGAACCAAGGTTAGGAAAGCTAAAGAAGTCGTGAATATGAGGCCAAAATGTAACATTAAAAATTAGGTTTAAATAATGCAAACACAAGAGAAGAAAGAAGCAAAATCTCACAGATGGCTTTGGTGAATGGTAGCTGCTAGCTTTAAATGAATGAAGGTTCCATTAACATTCCTGCCTCCTCCTGCACTCTTTTTTCACTTTTTTCACCCTGGACCCACTACAAAAGACTTCCAGTTTCTCTTATTTTCATTTTTTTCTTTTTTATATTAGGAAAACAAATATAAAAGCAGCTCAGAGAATTCATCGGGTACCCACTAGATCCAAAGTCAAGAGTCAAGGCTGCACCAGTAGGTGTTCTTTATGTCTGAAAAGTGGAGAGCTTTTACTGAAGCATCCAGGTCCACATCTTAGATCAACATGGTGAGAGGGAAAAATAAAAATACAAAAAAGCCAATAATCAACTTAATAAGGGTTTCTGCTCACTATGTACTTTTCTGTTTTCAGTAAAAGAGTTAAACAAAAAACTGTCATAATGCAAGCAGATCCTATGATACAGAATACAGAAAGCAGCTCTTAGGTAAGTGAAATGCTCATCTTTACTTGTACACACACATATTTTAAGGAAAATGCCAACATCAGATACTCAGAGAGGCCTGAAGCTGATGAATACAACATTTTATTCAGTACCAACAGTGTGAGTCATGGCTTGGTTTTTACACTTTTACTGAGAACAATATCAAAAGTCACATTCTGTGCTTTTTAATACCTCACATTAATTAGTGGAGTTTGAAGCCTTTTTTTGTCTTTTAATTTCTCATTCTTACTTTCATTTCCTCAGTCAAAGAACTAGAGAGACCACAGATGTCAGATTTTTCTGATGGACATAATCAGGATGCTATCATTACCATACTAATCACCACAAGAAGAAGAAAGAGAAAAAGAGAGGGGTGGAAGAAATGATTTAATGATTTCCAACAAGAATATGCTGATTGCAGTCCGTCTTCTCAATTAAGATCTATTGTAGAATGTTCCCTCCTTCATACATAGACAAAAAAGCATGTGTGCGGGCATATACACACTCACACACACAAACACAGCTCAGTAGCAGCACACCACAGGGGGTTGACCACTGGAAGCTTCAAATTAGAAAGAATTAATTTAGTTGGAAAATGGAGCTTGATTGCTGACAGAAATCAGCTCTCTGCATATGTGTGTGTGTGTGTGCATGTGTGCATGTGTGGGTGTGTGTACGAATGTTTGTGTGCACATGTGAGTGTGTGTGCATGAGACTGAAAGTAAAAGAAAACGTGAGGGAACATGCATTTATGAGTTTTTAAATATTTTCAAAAGGTAAAAGAATGGGAGATTGATTATGCGTTCATGTGTTATTTTTAAGTTCTTCCAAGTTACTCCTCTTCTCTCAGGGTAGACACTTAATGGAGAAAACTTTGAAATTCTGGTGTGAAGCCTTTTTAGGATACACAGGTACAGAACTATAAGACAGGAAGGTAATAAAAATACATGATTATACCCAAAGTCAGCAGTTTATCAGATGTACAACAATAAAAAACATAAGCGAAACGAAAAACATGGAATGGCAACAGTAGTGTTTTAGACAGCTTTAGCTGTAAAGATATTTGTAGAACCCTTTTGTTTTTTTTTCTCTGTGAGTCTTTTCAAAACAAGTTTTTAAGTGCAGCCTCTCTACTTCTGGTGCTTTGTCTATGAGGTTTTAGGTGACCATTTCAAGAGCTGAAGTCTGTGCTCCTCATTAGGTGATTAAGTGAATTAGATTTATCCTGGTACAAAAAGGGTTCTGTGTCGATGTTGTTATGTTCTGCTCTGTATTGTTTTTTTTTGTTTTTTTTTTGTGGTACCGGCATGGTCTGCCAAGTTTCAGTCATGTGCAAATGGGTTAGAAATCTATTCACCAAAGTCAATTTTTACTCTCCAATATGCAAACTGTTTTATTTTTATCAAGTATTATTAAGCTAAATTACACAAGTTAACTGTCATGTCAGCCAATGATATGATGTCAGCTAAAGCTCTGACATCCCAGTGATGTTTTTCATATAAGTGATTTGCTGTAAAAACATAATCCTGTTTAATCTGCCTTGCTTTCAAACCTACGGCAACCCTTTCAGTGAGAATTTCCAACCCAAACTCTGGATTTGCTTATAATTGGAACATTTCTATGTCCCTCAGCTCATAAAAGTTTTAAACTGCCACCATTATCTTTGATGGCCTGGTCTGTACTGTGCATGTTAAACTCTCAACAAAGCTGAGAAGGAAGCAAAATGGCTCATTTTTTAACTATTCCCATCATCAGCTCCATAAAATACCCTGTGTTTAATTCTTTTTTTACCATTTGCTCGATCAGGCAAGTGAGTTGTCAGATTTATTTGCCCAGAGCTGACATTTTTGGTTGCCCCAGGCACTAGGACTATTCTTACCATTAAGCCCTGACATGGAATAGGCCAGGTTTGGTGAAACAGTGCCTTATTTTATAGTCACAATAAGAACACCAAGATAAGGCCGTGCCGTCTGTGTCTCTGTTGCAACTTGTATGCATTTTAATGTAAAGCACATAGTTTACTTGTGAAGAACTGTGTTTAATCATTTAAATTCCTTTGCTCTGCCTCAACTTTCAGTGTATATGCAACTCCAGTCTCATTTGGTTCACAGACTATTAAAACTTTCCAGTGAAAAGGAAAGAACTGGAAGAGAGGCCACTGATTTTCTGTATGTGTGCACTCCTACATAAAGTGCACAGGAAGGGTGAACTGGAGTCTCAGCAAATGCTAGCTTGAGTAGCAGGGCACTGCTGATGGTGACTGGGGATTAATCTATAAGGGGAGGACTTTTCATTCACGCAGGCCATTCATCATGTGTGCGCCTCTGTGTGACAGCGCGCGTCCCATCCTCCAGTGATTATACGGTACACTGATATGAATCTCTTTTGTTACCGATCCCTGAGGAGTTGAGGCCTTTTCAATGTTTGACTGCTGCTGACTGACAGTTTAGCGAGTCTGAAGTGAAAATGATGCTGTGATGAGAAAGATATCCCTCAGCAGTGCCTGGTGGCAAAAAAATTTAAGTGCTGTTTTAATGCCTTCACTCCTGGGTGGATGAACTATTAAGCTCAAAGCATAATTCAACAAGTTTAAACAAACCAATCAAGAACTGGTGTAAGTGGGCTGTTTTGTTTCATTTTTTCCCATCAGCCTTGACAGTGTTTTAAAGGAGTATAATATTTTTCTCACTCTGTGTGCCACTTTCTCCTTCCCTTCACTGGGCCTCTTTCTCTCATACACAAACACACACACACGATCCTTTCATCTTTGGTTGATCAGCACAGATAGACACATAAACCAGAGGGGATCAATCTTAACTGGCTTAGCTCGAGGATCCAATATCTTCTCTCTCAAATCAGATGCGGCAGAGAAGAACATATATGGAAAAAGAGTGAGAGAGCAGATAAAGGTGGTTTTTCAGCTCACTGTGAGCCTGATGATCTGAATTCCTTTGGTATATTCTGCATGAGGATTTTATCCGTTGCCCTCTGCTCTGTTTCATGTCTTTCCCGTTCATCAACCCATCATTCTTCCTTAATTTCAGAGCACAGAACATGCATTTCATCCCCTGTTAGCAAATACATTGTTTGTGCTTAAAAAAATTAAATTACCAATTTTATTTAAAGAGGCTGCAGGAACTGATCAAGAGGAAACTGCAAATGAGTTTGGATAAAGTCATCATGTTTTGCTATTAACTGCATTAAAGTCAGTAGGCAGGGAATTCATGATAAAAAATATGAAAGAAAAGAAAACAGTGGGGAGAAAGGTGACACACATTGGTTGATGTAAAATCACACCCAAATCACATCTAGTTAAGCTTCAAGTGAAGTTTCAGTCAATTTCCATTCACTTAATTTTATTGCGTTTTTTGTGTTATCCTGCAAATCTGGCCTCACACACATACTTATCTTAAGAGAAACATAAAGAGGAGAGATAAGTTATTTGTAATCGTCTGGATGTGACTGGCTTTAAGAGTTTTGATAGTTTAATTCAATGCAACATAGTTTGCCTCGGTTAATTTAACGATTCATGTATCTGAATGAATGTATTCATTATTATATATTAAATATCTATAAAACTCAGCTGACAGACAAGAGAGACGGGGCAATGCTGCTGTCAAAACATCCACAAGTGTAAGTGGTCCATATTTGTTAGTTTATCTAGGAAGAAAACAACCTGAGAATTCTAAACATGCATTAATTTAAATTCTCATATGCACTCACACATTTTTCACTGCACTGAAATTATTTCGTTGGCATTTTAAGGGTTTTCATACTGTTGCTTTAGACACTGAGGAGAGAACTAACTGAGAACAAAATTAAGTATTTATGGCTTGACAGCACTTGACAACTGAACCAGTAAATTTGTCACAGAAGAGCTGTGAATGCAGAATGTAGACATTAAGAAATGACAGAATTACTCTTAGACTCTAGTGTTTTGAGTGTGTGGTAGACTCACAGTTGAAGAATAAAAAATGGAGCCTTTGTAAAATCATCAACATTTTTTGAATGTGCAACTGACGGAAACTATTGTTGCAGAATGCAACAATAACCTTGATGTGGAAGAGCTATTCACAACGAGACAAAAGTTAAAGTAACAGTTGTTGAGCCTAGATGCTTTGCTTTCTATTTTGATGTTTTAAAAATTTTTAATTGGTGATGATGTTTTGACGGTGCAGCTTCTTGGCATGCATCAGTTCCTATTATTATTAGAAAAATACAATCTGGCATAACGTCTTAAGTAGTGCACTGTCAATATTAGTATATGGTGTGTGCGTATTGTGTGAAATAAGGACACACTGGTGATAGGATTATAACAACACACCCAACACACAGCTGGAATTCCCAGAAAAGCAGAAAGGTTCAAGTGAACACTTAAAAGTAAACCCATAATAAGTATCACCTAACTTCACTCACAAGCACCCACAGACATACACGCAAACCCACACATAACTGAGTATTAGCAGGGTTCACCCAGGGGAGTCTGTAGAGAAAATGATTCCACAAGCCATTCCCAGGATAATACATCAGGTCCCCATGTGTGTGCACTGGCACACGCAAATACACAGTCGGTGGGAACCGCGTTCAGCAGTAGAAAGAGGAACTGAGCTCCCAATGGTATTAAACATTTCAAACACTTCAGGCTGCACTTGATTTTCCCTGGAGGTTAAACCAAGCCTGCAGCACCTCACACGACGCAGATAAAATCTATGTATCGCAGCGTAAGAGGGAAATTAAGTGCATGAGTAGCATTTGAATGTCACATTATATTGTGCTGTGTGCATCTTCTTACTGTTCTATGCTGGAAGAAATGACAGCAACACCATATTCTTAAGTATTTTGGCATTTTTATAGAGTCTCCTAATTATAGTGATTATAGTATGTCAAAGTTTGTTTTCAGAGATTTAAATAGTGAGTCCAAATTGCATGAAACCACCATATGGATATATATGCTGACTGCAGCTGTGGATCACATTTACAAATTCTTCTCGCCCTTCAAAAAAGAAAAAAAAAAGTATTTAAATCCACAACATAAGGCAAAATATAGATCAGTTTTAAATGGGCAGCTGGCATTTAAATCTCCATCTTTCAGAACTCATGATTCACTGCAGTACTTCAGAAAACATAATTCAAAGCAGTAAGTCAAGACTGATAATTTAGAGGCACAGCAGAACAGCTTTACCATGAGCTCTCGTTTGGTGCTGAGTCCCTCACACAATGCTACATTAGGTCTCTAATGTGAAGAGGCTCCCAAAGGCTTCATTAAAATGAAAATGGTCTGAGAGGGTGTGTCTAAGTGTGCGCCCATACAGCTGTGCTCGTGTGCACATCTAAGTGTGAAGGTGAGGGGTGTGTGTGTGTGTTAATGTGTGATTCTGTGTGTGTATCTATGTGAATGCCTGTGTCCTGGGTGTGAGATGTATCAGCCGATGCAGAGGAGAGACTTTTCACTTTGTTATGTATATTTGGTAGTTTGTCAACCTTTCCGAAACCCAGTGCGGCACCATCGAACTGAGACAAATCTCTCTGCAAAGTACATGGCTAAATGAAACAGAACTGTATGAAAAAAAAATTACTCTCTGCTTGCAGCACTATAGTATCAAAGATCTAACTGTGAAGAGAGTGTAAACGGCAAATCTGATGTGGCTGATTAATGGACAACTGCTGTTTCATTCATTTTAGTCTCACTGATTGCTGTGTATAAGGAGGCTACTAGAT
>JAPZDY010000025.1:20619006-20636261 GCA_029783645.1 Ctenochaetus hawaiiensis
TGGCGTTGACTGCGAGTTGTTCATGTGTGTGTGTGTGTGTGTGTGTGTGTGTGTGTGTGTGTGTGTGTGTGTGTGCGTGCGTGCGTGCTTGTGTGTATCCCGTGCTCTCTTTGTGTGAAAAGGGCCCCCTATTCACTAGTCTCTGCTGCCAGCTTGGCACTAAATCACAGGACAAGACGGTACACACTCACACAAACACACACACGCATGCACACACACCACCCTCTGTTGTCTTTTTGTCCGGCCTATGGAGGGAATGAAAAGAGGTCAAACAAGAAGACAGAAGCAGAAAAGCAAATGAAGGATGACGGCAGCTTAGTTGAACTTTAAAAGCACGAGACAAAAAAAAAAAAGATTCTTAATATGGTTCAAAAAAGGAGACGAGAAAAATAGATAATAACTTTCTTTCTCCCTTGTTTAGTGTCTCATTGTCTTTGTACCAACAGTGAGCTGGCTCAAACTGTGAATAACACACATATACACACACAAATAAACACACATCACACACGGTATCATGGCCATGCATAATGAGAAGTGGTAGAGGTGAGACTGCAGCTGGGTTGTCCAAACCTCGCCTGGAGAGACTGCCTGAGGAAACGCTGTGTGTGTGCGCGCGCGTGTGTGTGTGTACCTTATATTCCTTTGTGTAGCGTGATTGAGTGTGTGTTTAAAGCCAAATGAGTAGCAGTTACCAAACAGCCAAGAGTCTGCTCTGTATCAAACTAGTGACAATAACGATTCAGCCAATGGAATATTTACACAGAAACAAGGAGGGGGAGTGAGACAGATATCACACACAAACACTAACGTGCAGACTGAGAGGTGGAGAAAAGCAAAAAACTGAAAGATTCTCTTCTTTATCTTCACTGTGGCTCACTCAAATGAGAATAATAACCTGTTGCAGTACAAATGCTTTTCAGTCACTCCTGCAACTTGCTGCTGACCTGCTGTATTGATGTATGTCACCCTTACATACAAATACTGACAGATACCTTTAGATGATTATTGCATGGTTGCACAAAGCCAGCGCACACGCTTAAAATCATCAGACACCGTTGTGATCTTATTGGCTGTTGTGTCCACCCCAACAATACAGCACCAAATCAAATGAAATGACAATACAACGGTTTCGAGGCAGATATTTTCTAAGCTAATACTTTGTGAGAAAAGCTCAGGTGAAGTTAGTAACACTAACAATGGCTTTTAGGCAGTAAGATTTTGGTATTTCAATGAGCTATTCCACTGTGCCACCATGTGAGCCCTTAAACAGGAACTGAATGCAGACAAATCCAAAATTATTACATACACTCAGTGAAAAAGCACTGCTGAATTTAACTACTATGGGTGATTACTAAAGCAAAACAAAGACTGCACTGATTTTCACTGGGATTGAGTCATTCATTTAGAAACAATAATTTGAGTCAACAAAGTAATTTAACAACTGCTCTAATCACAAAATCTTTGATGTTTGAATTTGATGCTCACAGGTTATTCTGAAATAGTCACTTTAAAGTCTAATTAATATTCCAAGAAAGTAAAAATTGTGAAGTATTTATCACACATTAAAGACTGATCCACATCTACTGCTGGGTTACATTTTTTCTATAATCTCAGACTTAAATCTTACAATTGTTTTAGCATGTTCATAAAGAAAAATAAACCGTAGCCATAAATGTATTACAAAGCTGCTCTGAATCTGTGGGATACTTTTTTTCACACGATCATGCTGCCAGCACAAACCATTAATCTGAATGTTTAACAAAATAAATGACTTCCATTGGAGACTCTGCAAACTCATTTGAAGTTTGGCTCGTACAAATGGAAAGAAAATTCCTAATCATTTTAGTGTTGTGCTTCGCCTTCAGAGCAATACTGAGAATTAAATCTATGGCTCTGTTAGCACCATGCTCAATGCAAAAAAAAAAGACCTGCACAGCGTTACTTAAACAAAGTCAGGAAACATAAAACTTGTTATCACTTTGTGATACTCCTGTAGCAGTGACATATGTTTGAACTCTGGTGCGTGTGTGTGTGTGTGACTGAAGTCTGTTTTGAGTTTATTGGCTAAACAACAGCCAGATTATGAAAAACTGTTGCTGGAGTCTGTACCATCTCTCAGTGCAGAAGAGCACACATGGAGAGACTTCTGTCTGTGTGAAAAATATCAGCAACTTATCAGCCTGGACGAGAGTCAAAAAATCCATTTTTAGCTTCTCCATGAGAGCCTTCCTATGGGATAATAAATCTGACTGCTTTCACGCACACACACAGGACACACAGGAAACTTGTGTCAGTGCTTGCATGCTCAGCAGTTTTCCACATGCTCTTTCCAATAGAAAGCACTTTGATGGTGGTGACTCAACTATGATCAATGTGCTCCTATCAATATTGCAGTCTCTCTGCTTGTCTGCCTCTGTGTCTCTATTTCCACTCTTGCTCATTGCTCAATCAATATGAGACAAATTAGCAGCGAGCCTTTTTTTAATCTTCTTCCCTCAATGTCTGTTACTTGAATAAATGCCAAATGTCCTACATGCATACAGAGCAGTAACTACATGTGTGTTTCCATCTGCAGAGAAAATATCTGATAATGTTAACAACTCCTGAACATGCACACAATCGCCTCTGATTTATACATATAAATCTGTGAGATGCTGCTGTGATGACTAATTGTCCTCAAAGGGTTCGTTTGCCTTTCTTGTAATCAAGTCGAAGGTGTAACTAAATTGTAACCACTAAACTTGAACACCCAACCTGAAGGATCCACTGAGCCGTACAGGCAAATTCCTGAAAAAAAAATTTGGCACTGTCATCTGTCAATGTGTCACATAGCTGCAGCAGCAGAGGTAAAAAGAAGCTGACACCTGTCACAGAGGTTGGAGCTCTCCAACAAGCTAGCCCACATATCTGTTTGTCTATCTGTCATGTCATCCAGTTGAAGTGAGGAAACTAAGCAGTGTCTGTTAATATCTGTGTTTGACAATAATGACATGAGTCATGTGGATACAAGAGAAAAAAAGCAGATGATAAATGTGAGTAATGTTGAGCATATTTGCCTTTGATGTATTTTATAATAAAAAAGGGACTTGTACTGTAATAGTAACAAGAAAATTAAAAAAATATATGATTGTAAGATTAATGTGCAAAAAAGTAGTTCATGTTCCATGTTGGCATGCATACATTACACTGCATTTTGAGCTGTTTTGCTTGGAATCTAAATACATGGCACATTTTTACATAAGGGAGAAAAGCACCAGCTGTCAGGTATGAGGAAAACGCAATACTGGAAATACAATATATTATACAATATAATATATTATGCCAACATGCAGGAAAGCCCAAAATTCAAGCTGCATTGTGCCTTCTAAGACGGATGTTGCACACTAATGTAGTATGTCATGTGGGAGTGATAGCAGTGTGTCTTATCTATGAAGCTTCACGTCCAGTTTAAGACAGGGCCATTTCAAAAACACACTACTGACAGTTTTAAAATGACAAGGCGACAGCCACAGTGGGTGTTTGCAGACCACAACAAAAATAGAGCTCTCCCTTCTACAGAGCCCCTGCACCTCACTCTGTCTGACTGGCCCCATGTCGCCTGTCACAGGTCTAAGGGGCAGCCACCGTGCTCAGAGGACAGGGTTTAACCAGGATTCAGAGACTTAAGGTTTTTTTATGTAAATGTGAAAAGATAAACAGCCAAATTTCAAATAAATATACACAAATTTACAAATATAATCTATTTCATTGTAAATGGGCGATGCACAAAGCTCCTATAGAGGAGTACATCAGTGCACAGATTCTCTTATGTCATTTTGCCAGTAGCTGTCGCTATAACCGCAACAGAATATCATCATTAAATGTCGTACAGGCCAGGACTCTCTCAAAACATGAGAAGCTTGGAGGATGATGTACATTTGAGTTATAATGATGTCATGTTTTTGCTATGCAACCATGGCCTCCTTATTCAACGAAAAAGCTATCTCATTGAGGTCTTTCAAGAGCCTTCAGCCACTCAAGAACTTGATTCGTTTTTCAAATGTTGCCATTTTAAAAAGGATTCTCATCAGTTGCTCAGGCCCTAATGATGACTATGATAACAATAAAAATAATTGTACAGTGCCAATTTGGATTCATTTTTATTTTGGAATTGAATGTGTGTCATAGCAAGTCCCCAGACACATACACACCCACACTTAATTACAGGCCTGGCCAAACATCATCATCCATCACCACATGGAGACTGAGAGCTGCATTTTGTTGGAATTTATTTTAGTCACTGTTATGTTCACAATTTAAAATGACCCCTCTTCTGTGACGACCAAAATTGTGTGAGGCCTTGTGATGCCCTGCAGGTTTTTGCAGCCTGTCCATTGCTGCAGAGGAACTGCCTCGATGTGAGACAGGACTCGAATGACAGAGTCAACCCTGTCAGTTCAGCTAATGCAGTGAAGGGGGGACTGATGTGGGCCTTTTTAAAAAACACTATTTTAAAAAAGACACTAAAACAGTAGAAATAAACTGTAATCACACACAAAACCTATATTTGTCAGATGTACACAACTGTACATAATTTTTATATGAGGGGAGGCTTTCAAGCTATACTAGCTTGTAATGCTTGTAAGAAGTCTAGGCTGCTTAAAGATTAAAGCAGCGAAGAAAGTTTTTTCAATTTTCGTAATATAGCAAACAATTTAAAGTCAATACAATACACACAAGCGAGTGCCTATACTGCTGATCTGTAAGAGAGGGAGAGAGACAAAAGGGGGACAGAGGGTAATGGAGAAGGAGTTGGGATAGAAAATGGTCATAGAAGAGACATGCAGGTGTAGAGAGATGACAGGAGGGAAAAGGAAAAGATAAGGATGACAGGAGGAGATTAGAGGAGTGGAGGAAGGTAGGGAGGAGAAGGAGAACAGTCACTGACTTGTTGGCAGACTGCTGGTGGATGGAGGATGATTTACTTCTATCCACTGTAATTGCCTAATTGAGGATACTACCAGTTCAAGCATCGATCATTCAATGGAATATAGTTATATTTTTCTCTGTTTCTGGCTGTGACACACGCCTACAGACACACATTTGAACCCCAAGATAAAAACATGCCAACCTGTTCTCAATCACTGTATCTTCCAGCATGTCTGTCACACAAAATGCTACTCCCATGAACTCCCACATGCACCCCACCCATACACGAACACCCGCAACCTTGTCATTTCCACCGACATCCCCAGACTCCATTACCTGCATACATTAACTAACCTCTCTGATGTTAAAAATTATACATTCATACATTTAAATAATTCAGTTCATTTTAAAAGCTGTGCACTCACTCACTCTGTCTCTCTCTTTTCCAGATGGAAAGAGAGCTATTTACCTCAAATCGCATTTGAATAAATCTCATAAGTCCTTTCAGAGTTCACTGGGATAGACCAATCAAATACCTCCAATGCCTGCTGACTGGCCCAATCAAAATTAGCATTCATACTTGTAGTGTTTTTTTATTCAAAAGACATCAAATGGCAAATCGAATTGCAGCCTATTTGTGAGGCTCAATTTGTTTGAGATAAGAAAAAGGTGGCTAATAGAGTCAGAGTGGGAAAGAAAAAGGGGCATTGCTGCAATGCCATAATGTAATTCCAGACCTAACAAAAATATTTGATGGGGTAAACAGCGTGCCTTTGGTTCATAAATGTGGTAGATGATTCTATTTGTTCAACAAAGGAGAAATACATTATATATGACAGACAAAATATACACTAGATGGCCAAAGGGTATGGAGGCCCAATTATTCCTGAGATGAAACCTGCTTATCACACTTGCCAGAGAGTCTGTGTATGTCTGTTTGCGTGTGTGTAGGCGTGTGTGTTAGGAACAATTACAACATGGTCAAGAATCAGGAAATTGGGATGGCAAACTGTGTTTTACTGTGTTTCAAATGGGCACTTAACATGCATGTGTTTGTGTGTGGGTGTGTGAATGTGTTTTTGAGTGATGGCAGAGTTATAATCACAAAGAAACAAGAAAATGAGGATGGAAGAGAGTGTTTGTGCACCCGGGCTGGCAGACATGTTCGTATATACTATGCAGCAATAGAAATGTGTCCACAGTTAGTTGTCCACCATTTCTACCATGGGATCTATCCCTAAGTGTCCTTGCTATATAATTAAGGCAAGCTATGTGGCAAATCAGGGCTGGATTTTCTTGTGATCTAGTGATTCTTGTGTGATCTTGTGAATTCAGTTGCTGTGTAATGACAGGGGTTTTGGCCACAGAACTGCTTGCCATGTTCCTACATGATATAAAAGCAGCAGGTGGTGGCAGTAATGCACATCTACACTGTTTTTGCCATCCACTGCAGAAGAAAAGATTGACAATGAAAAATGGATGAGGAGAGTACAATCGTAAATACAGAGCAGGAGGCATCGCAACCAACCCTAGATGATGGAGTGGAACTGAAAGGGAGCAACTTCTGTTGTGTGAACATGGTTTGAATTTAGAAAACCTGTTACTGTAAGTCTATTTTAAGCTGTTTTTAAGTGACTTTGTAGAACAATAAATTTGTTAGATATCTGTTAGTACTGTAACAGAAAATTACATCTTATTTATTATTTAACGTAAGATTTTAACCATATTACACGGATACATAAATTAATGGAGCAAAGAAAAGCTCAACAGTTCAGCAGGAACAAAATATTTGACGGTTTTACAAACCTTAACATTAGACTTTGACTGTCCACCACAGAGAACAGTGGATGTGAAACCTCATCTCTTTCCTCCATTACCCATCTCTGTCTCTGTCTTATTCCAACTGTCTGTAAATCATGACAGGTGGTAACCTTCAGCTTCCTCTTTCTCTGTTTTGAAAACAACAACTAACCGTCTCTGACACTCATGTTTCCTGCGTGTTAACGGATCTCACACACCCATTACTTCTGACCTCCAAACTGAAGTTCCTGCTTGTCATACAACTGTGGTTAAACAAATATCAAGTCTATTTACAAGTTTTCATGAACAAGCATTTCAATGAATATTTTCTGGTGTTGTCCCTGAGGCTGTAACTGAATTTTAACACACTCTGTATTGATGGCAGTTATTATAGTAAGGCAGTACTCAGGGCAAACATTCAGAAGTAACACAAACACGGTGAATCACACAACACATTCTTCTCAAAATACCAATATGCCCTGCATACTTGTAACCTCTCTCACAGGACACACTGTCACCCACATCTTATACAAGCATACTCACACACACACACACCAGGGTTCAAGCAGCTGGCCACTTTGCCCTCGACTGCCCACCTCTGGGCAGTGCTCAGATTTCTGGATGAGATTTAGAAAGTCATGTCCTTGACAAGGGTATTTTCTTGCTGTTTTGTAACTAGATATGAAATGAAGCTGTGTTCAGATTCACAACAGGACAGCTTCAAAAATTGCAGGATCATATTCATGTCTATGAGACCACTGCATTGTCACTGAGCTTGTTCTTATAGGACAGCTCCATCTTAAAACAAACTTTATTTTAGCTGTTGTTATAGCACAATAATCAAAAAGCAATGCTCTCAAGAAAAGCTTCTGTCAAGACAAAAAATGTGAATTTGAAACTTAATTATTTCTCATTTAAATGGATGCTGTACACTGTCATTTTTATGTGGGAAGTTTCTAAAGCTCATGGTCACACTGTAGTCCAACAAGTGTTGACTACACACAGAGAGGTGCAGTTGGCCTTTAAATCAAATGGGATACAAGCAAAAATGTAGTAAAAGATGTCCATGTAAAGAAGAAACTGCATATCCACTGCTTTGTAACCAAAAGCCTCTGACACCAAAAGGGACATGGACATCAAAAGGAGTCAAGGGAGGCACAAAGGAAACATTTATTTTCTGTAGACTTTTCTTCCACAACTATTTGTAGGTTAACTGGCTGCATTTTAGTTATAAAAAAAATTAAAGTTACTAAACTGAAAATTAATTTCTAGTTAAGTCAAGCCAAAATCAAGGATTTTATAAATGTTCATTTTTTTGACATCTCTCAGGAATGAGGTGTTTATGTTCATATTGACATTGAATAAAACTGTAGATTTTATGAGGATTTAAAGCACCACACAACTCCAAAACATTCAAGGTCAAATATTTTTAGGTTCAACCAAATTTATGTGTATGAGAAATGAAATGTTAATAGGATTTGACAATTGACCTTGGCTTGTTGTGCAGCTCTCTGAGCATGAAGACCCCAAATACAGCATTTGACATGAATTAGGTTGGGAGGTTTTTTTGTCGACTGAAGAGGAGGGGACATCATGTGAGTGAGTTACAAAGAAATGAACACTGATCTGCATGCCATGACAGAAGATTATTTGTGTATTAGTTTTAGTTTCTGCTAATAAAGATGAAGCACAGAGATTTTAGGTTTAACCTTTAAACTTTAGAGAGTCAACAAACACAACATTGTAGTTACCCTGAAAGGGAGATTTGTATTAAGAGTGTGTAGAATTTGCCCTTGACTGACCCGCCTGAGGATCTAATAGAGACATGGCCTGCTGTGTGTTTGGGGATTCTGGGAGCCTGCTCTTAAGGAACAGATGCCAGGGCACAACAGCTGTTCATCTGGCATCAAAATGCAATCAGGCCTGGTTATTCAAAAGAGAAGAGCAGCACATCCGGATGCTTTGCCCTTGCGTCATGCCCCCACGCCATTTGGGTTAAGGTAGCCCCTCAGTGTTGACTGGCAGCAAATCTAAAATCTAAGGTCTTCGCCAATTTAATAGCATAAAATAAGACTGTAATATAGCTTTTTAGCTATCAGGAGCCCAAATTATAAGGCCAGTCAGGCAACAATTCTGAAATGCTGTTACCAATTAAAGATCAAAATCCATGTATAGAAAATAAAGGCTTTCTGAATACTCAGCCTGTCTTTGTCAAAATGGGTGAACCTGACGTATACAATCACTTTGTTGAAACTCCAGGTAATTACTTTATGGCACGCATCAATTTATCTATCATAAAAACACTCTGTTTTTGTTGTTTTAGTAGTATGTCCTGTGTGGCTTTAGTATAACTAATTACTGTCTAAGGTTACGTGTTGCTATTAGTCATTTGTACTCATTGTGCAATTTTTCACTACGAGCCAAGGCAAGTTAAAAAAAACAGATTGGCTTTAGCTCCACTAAAGTTACTTTATGGTTAAATTACAAGGTTCATTGGAAGACCGTGGCTCAGCAAAATTTATGTGAATTATTAATGGTGAAATACCTTTTACTCCAAGTCTTTCCGGTGTATAGCCTGTTAAACCAAACACCAGTCTAAAAGCAGGTGTTTTATTGTGGAGTCACATTTCTTCACAATAAACAAGCATGTTAAACAATCATGAACACAAGTTTGTTGTCTGATTCACTTCGATCTACAGGCACAATATGCAACAGCGAGGGATACGGCTGCTCTCATCTACTGCAGCACCATCGATTATCCAATAGCAAAATTTACAGTATATAAAATAAATCAAGTAAATAAATCAAGAATGTCAGTCAGTAAATCTGACTGATATTTGAGAGAAGATTTTAAAATAGCACAGCATAGAAAAACCATAATTCAAAGTCACATTGTGATTGTGAGTGTGTCTGTGTTTGTATGTGTGAGAGAAGTAAGGTACTCACCCTGGAAGGACTGCCTGGCTCTCTCCGCCAGCTCTTCGATAGGATAGCTGGCCAGATCTCCTCTGGCATGCTTAGTCTTACAGTAGGTACATGCATTCAGACACCTTGAAGAATGAGAGAGTGAGAGAGGGAGAGAATGAAAGATTCTTTCACAAAATAGCAGGATTCCTTAAACATCATTAATGTACTCTGATTGAAATGTGATGGAAGAAAGTTTAAATTTTCTATCACTTTGCAATGAAATACTATAACTTTTTGTGTTATATTGCATGAGGCAGTTACACAAGCAAATATTTAAAAATGTGATCATTTACAACATGGGCTACATTTCAGCAATATAAACGAAATTGAAAATGCCATATTAAACTTGTTATTTATCTTTTTATTCATCATTAAATTGATGTGTCTTGTACTACACTTTGCTGGCACTGAACTAAGTAACACAGTAATTGAGCGCATGCTTTTGATGAAGATTTTGGTAATTTATAAAAACTAATAGAGTTGCATGTTGTAAATTATAACATAACATTTCAAAATTAATCAATCCAGCCATTCACAGCATTTCCACTTGAATAAAGTAAGTGAACTGTGATGGTAAGAGCTGCTGAGAAGAACAGACTTTTTAACATTTTAATGAAATCTATTCATGCATGCTTTCCCAATAGAGCAGAAGAAGAAAGCAGGGAGTCATAACTGTTTTTTCTCTCCTAAACTCTTTATAAGGACTCCAGCTAGCACCAAAATAACCGTGGACAGCTGTGTCTCAGACCCAGGCAAGCAGTGGAAAGATTAGACTCAATGCAGTGTTTTGTTTTACAAAACATAGAGGAGCTTAATTCAAATTGACCATAGAGGGGAGGGAGTTAGTTTGTGAAGCAGAAAAACTAAAACAAGAAACAAAACACAAAGAAGAAAAGAAGGAGTACTGCTTCACACCAGATCCAAATGCATGGCATGGTATCAACTCTTGGGGAGCCTTTGTTTTTGATGAAGGGAACTTTTATTCTAGTTGTCTCTAAATCATTACTGAAAAGAGGGAGGAAGGCCACTGCTACAAATCTTTTTTGTGTTCACTCCATTAGAATTTAATTTCTGACCTCCAATTTGTAAGACTGTGTTTAAAATATACACTGTTATTTCTTTTGACTTACTATTTCAGTGTGGGCCCATTTATTAACGCAGCATTACTAATGCAAGCTTTTGACGCAGAATAAAGATCAAAAGCTCAAGATCCTCTCACAATGTTAAAATTGGTTTGCAGTGGGATTTATACACTCCAGTGCAATGACAAAAACATCTTCCTAATGATAAATAACTATCAAACTCTGTGATGTACAGCAGCAAGAGTGACTATGAAATAAGACTGTTGCAGATAACAAGCGTAAACCTTGTATCTGTCCATGACAGACTCATGGAGAGATAAAAGAGAATCCCTCGAAGCTCGACACAAACAGCCAAACAACAACTCCTGTTGGCCCCAAGATACAGTTTGTAATGTTTTGTTTGCAAGTTAGGTCATGTAAATTTCATGTCATTCTACAGGAGCATTTTGCCAAATTAAAACAATTATATTTATAATTACTAAGGGTAGTAAAGACGTCTTTCACATGAATGTGGCTTGCTAAAGTAATAATAGTGTGGAGAAACTATCCTCATAGCTTTAGCTCTGAGCTCTGGGAGGAGCATTTCAGACTTAATTACATTATATTACCAGACAGTATTACTAAGTCCATACAGGAAAATGATGTTAAAAGTTTAATTTTAAATGTATTTCTCAGAGGAAACATTCTGCCAGGCTCTTCAACGGTTAGTTCACATACAGAAACTTCTACACCAAAGCATAGTCATATTACTACTGAGAATGGGTAGGTAAAAAAGGGGAATATTAAAAAAAAAAGATCCACTTAAGAACCTTGATTTTATCTCGCATAATTTAGGATTTATTGCTTATATTAACAGCGAGTGCAGTGTAGCTCCAGGACAGTCTACAGTGCATACTGGCTAGTAATGTTGTCCCTTTTTACCTTAAAAAGGCAGTGGTTGCAAGCTGTGATTTAATGACTAAATGATTAACTTTGTGATACGAGCGTGAAGCAAATTGTGAACTTTCTATGCTGTCATTTCGAGACTAATGTTTTTTGGAGAGCAACTATCAGCTGTAACAAATAAGATCAGTTGACCATCGCACGCTGCAGCACTAAATAACCACCAACTCTGAGGTGAAGAAAAGAACTTGTTGCTTAATCTGATTCACTACAGAAACACTGAGCTCACTCAAATTCTTGTGCAAGGATCCCTGATGCTAACTGTGCAGGACAGAGGCTGCTCTCCACTGTTGGAGACATAATGTTGATAACAGAGCAGAGCAGTCCCTTTCATTTTGATTCTCCCTTAGGCATTAGACAGCAAGATTCTTTAAAATTAACTAATTTGTTGAGTAATGCTGTTAACTTTTAATAATGCAAAGGCTGTAGATCATTTATTTTCATTGTCTGTCATGTTTAATAATGTATTTCAGTGGACTAAGGACACCTGTGAATACTTTGGTTTTCAATCGAATGTGACTTCAAGAAGCAAAAACAAATTAAATTGTGGGATTCTCAAACACTGACATCCTTACCAGTGAACAGACTGATTACCACAAACATGACAGAGTAGCATGTGAGCTGTTATCAGTCAAAAATTAATTGAAGTCTGAGGAAGGTATAGGTTATATACATTCTTTTTTAGCTGCATTTACAAGACTGAAATATTTTTAGTACTTTATACTTTAACACCTAAAATGCATTTGCAATCATTCTGACACAACTTCAAAATGCCAAGAGCATTATTTAATGTCACCATGAAAAAAAAGGAAATCAAGTGTGTACAGCTATCTATCTATCCATCTATCTATCCATCTCTACCTCTCAGGGTATTGCTTATCCTGGTTGAGGGCACTAGAGATGGCAGCTAGGTCACAGGGCCCTGCTCTGGAGAAAACATAGACAGATGGGGCCCTGCATGCACGCGCACACACACATACACACTCATGCACCACCAGGGGGTCCATCCATCTTAATGTGATCAGGCCCAGCTGAGTGGATCACACCAACATTAATCTCAAGAGACAGCCAGTGGCCTGCTTGAGTGTGTGTGTGTGTTTGCATCAATTATGTGTATGTGTGCTCATGAGCCTGTGTGAGTGTGTGTGCTGCTTTTGAACCTTTGTCCAGTATCACAACATCGCATTAGTAGTTTCGACCTCTCCGTCAGTCTAAAGAGACAGCGACAACTAGGCAGCCCCCTCAGACCGACTCCGACTGAGGAGGAGCAGTGTCACTTTCTCTGAAACACAAACATACACACACACACACACACATTTACTGTGTATTCAAGTTTTTAAGTTTTTTAGTCTTGCAGAGGAGGAGAGGGAGAGGAGAGAAAAGAGGAGAGGAAACTTAATTATTGTTTAATATTTTATCAGAAAAAAGAATAACTTTAAAACTGAATTTGTACATTTGTTTCACATCACTGTTATTGTTCATTAAAACTATCTAAAGAGCAACAGCATTCCAGTGTTAAGAGGCAGAAATTCATCACGAATCAAAACAAAATATTGCTCTGTCTTATCAAGCCTCCATCCTTTCCCTCCTTTGTTTCTGTCCTCTCCCCCTTCTGTTTCGTCCCAGTTAATTAAACCACAGAGGTAGCTGTTGTACCTGACAACAGTGTACTTCATCAATGTGTTACAATGAGAGGCTACCTCCCCAGTGTGCATGTGTGTGGTGTGTGTGTGTGTGTGTGTGTGTGTGTGTTAGAGAGAGACAGACTATTGTGTGGTTGCAGCCTTGAAAAAGGTAACAAAGAAAGGAAAGCCCTGAGGTTCCTCTATACATTTGTAAACCTCCCTCGACATACACACACATGCAAACACACAAATATTGTATCATTCGCTTTGGATAGGCTCCCATGTGGAGCATGTTAAAGCATATACTGGGAGAGAATTGAGCAGGAAAAGGTTTTCTCAATGATAAGCATTTAGGGTCTACACATTAATTAGAAAACTGCTCCATGAATAAACAAATTTGGGCCATGTGTGCATTTACACCAATGTGTGCTTGTGTGTTTGTGTGTGTTTGTTTTCATGGGGGTTCGTATTATGCGAGCTTGAAGATGCAATTATGAAAACAAAGCTTAAACTGTGAGGGGAAGTCTGAGCACTTTGCAAATTATGAGGCGAGATTATTCATTGCACTTATTGTTGAGAGGGGGAGAGGGGTGGGGTGGGTATATGAGCAAACAAAATCTTGGAGCTGCTATTATAATAGTGAACAAAGCCTGGAGCCTGTAAGTTTACTGTTAGTGTCATCTCAAAGTCAAAGTGGAGGTTGCAAAATAATGTGGAGTCAAGAACAAAGAATGCTGACACAATGGATTAAAGACCCAGTAGGAACAGTGAATAGAGGATGATTAGTTATTTGGAGAAAAGGTTGGCAGCTAAACCTTATATACCCTTGATATACCATCATGAGACATGGTTGCATTGGAGTTAAATGGTAACTCTGGTTGCCTCCAACAAAAACAATATTCATTATACGTAATATTTTGTAAGGGGCTTAATCTTAAAACATGTTTAGGATTTAAGATGAAACATTAATTGAAGATTTTATAGCTTTTTGTGGAGCTTAACCTTCTTGGCACACTTTTTGTTTGTTAAGTAAAGTCACTAAAGCACTGGAGGAAGAGGAAAGATGAGGAATTATGAAAGAAATTATGCTCAGGTTTTTAAAGCTTACATTTATTTTTTAATGCAATATTTTTAGTGCCTTTTCAGAGATGGCTCAAAGACCAACAAGGAGTTGACTAAAATTAAAGAACAAAGTGGTTTACTTTGATGTTTGATGCCTTTTACAGTCAAGAGTTTAATTTAAGGAAACGGAGGAACAGCACACGAGTCATGGACTTGTTTTCTGTTTGGGCTGTAGGTTTTGTTAGATTGACGAAAAATCAAAACACAAAATTCTCTCACCATTATCTCATGTAATATTGTTTTTGATTTTTGCTCTGTGTGGATTTGTGTGTGAGTGTTAGTGTGTGTGTGCATGTATCATGTTTCTTATCATTTGTGAGTCCACCAGTGTGTGTATGAGTGTGTCCTAAGGCAGCTGAGGCCCATTTCACTCAGTGTTCAACTGAGGCTGTGTCTAACCTCTTGAATTGTGCTTTTTAGTCTTGCGTTCCCAGCACAGCACACTGAAACTGCTGTGTCTGTGTGTGAGTTTGTGTGTGTATGTGTGTTTTGAGGGGGTGGGGTGTATTTTAAAATGTGTCACATGCTGACCCTGTTTTTTTTTTGTAACTACTACAGCAGCCTCGCTGTTGTTTTGACTGGAGAGAGACAGCACGTGTATGTGTGTGAGAGCATGTGCATGTGATAAATCACAATGTCTACAAGGAACTGTGAGTCTCTACTTCTTGTTTTGTCTACAGTCAAATCTTTAGACAGTGTCTGTACTACACCAGTCAGTCCATTGTTACTGAAGAGGAATGGTATGATGTTTGTTTATCATGAACCACCAAACATACTGATAAAGTCAAGTGCTAAAGGATCAGATCTGAAGTAACTCTTGTAGAGTGGCTGATTCACTGCCAGATAATTATGGCACTTGTTGCCTGCCTGTGTCACTGACCACTTTACTGAAGAGCTGTCACTTCTTTATTAACCAAGTCCAAATGCAAATAAAGTTGTACAAATACACCATAAATTTGAACGCACAATCTCTCCATGACAAATAATGCTGACAAGTTAATTTTATAACTATGCTATGACATCACAACACTCTAACATATTCAACATACATATTCTTACAGCAATCTAATGTTAAGCCTATTTATCAGCTGCACTAACACATAAGAATATTGAGTGTTAACGCAACAACAAATTACAGACCTACAGGTCACAACTTGCTACCTACAAACTTACACTTATAACCTGCTAAAGCGAAGTACGCCCAACAGTGAGCATTCAGACAAGGTTGTGTACTTGATGTTGTGCTGCTCATATTTGGTTTCTCCGATGCCCCTTTTTGTTTCAAGCTAGCAAGCTAGTGAGTTTGCAGATTTGTTCGTTTAAAGTCGAACAGCTGTTCAGTACAAAGTCCATAAGAAGCTTCGTATTTATTAGTCCGTATGCCATCTCAGCTTTGGTGTCCAGCTTAGAACAGTTTAGTTTGGCAGTTTCCTTCATTTTACAACACTTATAGTTTAGTTTACAGGTAAATCAAAAGGGTATGCATTAGGTCAAGCTGAGTTTGGAGCTCCCTCTACAGGATCACTGGATTTTTTTGCAATTACACCTTTTCAAATTTTTTAATTTGAATTTTACTACTTTCTACTGTACTCTAAATCTCTGTGATCCCACTCACTGCTTGGTCTGTGTAACACTAAATATCTGCTTCACAGGATTGATTAAACACACGCCTCTAAACATGATCAGGGGTCTGAATTTTGGTGTAGTACAGGTTACACTGACAAAAAAAAAAAAAAAGGACCGTGCCAATGAAAAGATTCTGCTATGACCTCATGGTAATGTTTTGCAGTTTTGGAATCTCTGAATGAAAATTTTTGTCCATCAAAAGTCTCTTTCAGGTAACGACACAATTAGCGGTCACCTCCTTGGTTGAGCAATGCAAAGCCAACAGCAAGGTCAAATTAAAAAACTGAATGAACTGTGAGCACTTTGTCTAGGCATATTAGCAGAGAGCATTAAAAGGTCCAAGGTAGCACTGCTATCACAGCCTTTTGTGTTTTTGTTCTCTGCATAGGTGAAGAAAAGCTCAGACCACTGCAAAGAGATTCTGTGGCAAATGACGCAGCCTTATTGGCTGATTTAGAGACCCCACAGAACAACTGATATCTGTAGGTTATGATGCCTTTGCTAATTTCTATTTATGATTTATAATGTTTGCTTTTGTAACAAAGAGTAACTGTCTGCTCATACTCTCTGTTTCAATGCAGATTTGAACACTCACGTTGGTATACAGAGTGTCTTTGCCCTAATCGCCCGTGTCTCCTGTTGTAATCTAATGCACTGGTGTCAACACGACAAAAAGTGCATCATTATCAAAGCAATCTGACTGTACAAACACCCCTATAAAGACAAAATGGCATGAGTCACAGAAAGAAAAACCCTAATGTTTGGGATGATGATCCCGTCTTGATGACTATGGACCATTTGCCTATTTAAGAAAGCATATTGGAAACAGGTCTGTGCAAATAGTCAGCAGGACTATCAGTTGTGTGCGTGTGTTTGCCTATAAACTGTGTTTGCCAGCGACATACTGGGCTAATTCAGTTACTCAGGGGTTCTGTAGTGTAATGCCTTGTAATGACACACAATCCCATTTTGTCCAAGGAGACACATCAATCTTTTGGATTTACTGTGGGGAGCAGAGTCTCTCCTGGTGAGTGAGTAGGAAGAAGAGTGGATGGAAACAGAGAGAGAGTGAGTGAGCGAGTAAGTCAGAGTGAGTGTGTGTGTGTGTGTGTGTGTGTGTGTGTGTGTATGTGTGTGTGTGTGTGTCTGTGTGTAAGGCATGTATTTGTGTGTTAAGCAGTGG
>JAPZDY010000025.1:20636361-20669608 GCA_029783645.1 Ctenochaetus hawaiiensis
GAAGAAGAGTGGATGGAAACAGAGAGAGAGTGAGTGAGCGAGTAAGTCAGAGTGAGTGTGTGTGTGTGTGTGTGTGTATGTGTGTGTGTGTGTGTCTGTGTGTAAGGCATGTATTTGTGTGTTAAGCAGTGGGGAAGAGGGAAATGGAATAATATGTTCAGACCAGTGGAGCTGAAAACTACCCATACATTGGTTTGATAAACAGCAGGAAAGGCCACCATGGTACATAGCTAGAAGAGGTGTGGGTATATGTGTGTGTGTATGTGTGTGAGAGAGTGGGAAAATGTCTGCATATGATCATGTGTGTTGGGAACAAAACAGAAAAAGAAAATGGGAATTCCTCAGTGGAAGTGTGTGTGAATGTGCGCTAGCGTGAAAAATCAAAAGAGGTGGTGTGTATATTGTGCATCCATGCGTTCCCGCAAATGTACACACAAATGTACATGATCTGAAACCCTTGTGTAAACACCCTTCACTCCTCTGTAACTCCACTTTTCTGAAGCAAATCAGCACATTTTCTCCCCCCTTTGTTGCTGCTTCACATGATGCATTTTCACTTATGCTCCTCGGGGACAAAACCAACACAGAAAAGAAAAGATGAGATCATTGACCACCGAATAACAAAATGAAAACGCAGTCAAGTAGAGCAGTGTAACGCAGCTTGTGTGTTTGCTTTAAAGATGAGGAAGAGATAAGGAAAAATTATCTGCAGTGACTATCGCTTGGACCCCAGCAGTGGTGAATTATGATTTCCAGTCTGAATAGGAATCTTCAGCTGGAGCAGACAAACCTGCTTCAATTTCTGGATACAAATTGTGCCTTTGTGTGAGGGAGTAAGCAAAAAAATTAAAAATTTTTAAAAATGTGGAACTCCTCTGTTTATCTGTGGCATCTCAGGCAAAATTGGCTCCTCTTTCTCCCAGGCCTTGTTCTCTTCACCGCTGTTATTGTTAAACAAATTCAAATTACAAAAGAGCACAAAGGTCTGATTCAATTTGCTTTTAACTCAACTGATGACTCCGTGCCCCCCCCATTCCCTTGATATCACACTGCCCTTTCTCTTTCAAGCAGACTTCTATCTGCAAAGATGATTCTATTCTTACAGTGACTCTGCTTTTCTGTAATGATAGTCTTTATTTCAAACTGTGTCACCAACGACCTGTGCTGTGCTCTTGAAATTGCTGCAAGTAGGGATGAAACAAGAATCCAGCTGCAGAGAAGAGGCGTGCTGATTAAGACAGGTCAGATGCTGAACACTGCCACTCCTGAGCTACAAGGAGTGCTGGTATGATAACAGTCAAAACAGGGAAAATGAATACTGAACAATGCTCATCAACTGGCAGTTAGGAAATTTCAGAAAAAAGGACACAGTGTTGTCAAGAGATTTTTTATGTCTGTCAACAGAAGTTCATTTCTGAATTCCATATTTGATATTTCTATTTTTAGTTAATAAAAAGCCGTCAAACTACAACAAAATAAAAGATAAAGCATGGAGAGGGAATATGCAGGTCAGTGTGTACTGTACACATCTTTGTTGTCATGATTTTCTTTTAGCGGTGTAGGTCTGTTGAATAAACACTCAGAACACATGAGACTAAAGAGGCTTAAGAAGCTTTACAACTATCATGATTTGATGCGATCATGATGACTTCCTGGCTCCATTCTGCAAATTAACTGTTCTCCAACAAAACAAAACAAAACAAAAACTAAACAATGTCTTTTTATCCGATCATTGTGTGGGGTTTTGCTGCTTTATATTTGGGCTGGAAAAAAAAGCATACCTGATTACTTTGCATTGTACTGCACTTCATCACTTTTATGATGACTGAAATACTGCAGATGGTTGTGTGTGTGAATGAGATGTAAAAGCCAAACCTTGGCCCCAATGAGACCCATAGTATACACATGACATACACCACTCACCATAACCCTATGACGCACTGTGTTCCACTATCCGGCAGTAAACTCATATGAACATAAACACAACCATCAACAGGAAACATAAACTCAGTTCTGAACTCGAGTTATTTGGAATGGGCTTTAATAACAATTTATCCAGATTTTTAAAAATAAATCTGATCAACCACAGCCACAAACAGGAAATGATGTTGATGGCAATGAAGCCTAAGCGTGTTTTGGGCGGCTCATGTACAAGAGAAAAAATGTTTTACATATGTTGCTATAACTTTACCACAGTTAAGTCCAACATTTTGGGGGATTTTTAAGATGCTTTGGAGATACTTTTCATATTTCCTTTATAACATGAAAAATGTTGTGCATCCAACAACAAAAATACAGTAAACACAATGATCAGAAGATCGTGCTGACTTAAATGTGTGTCAAGACACCTGACTTTTTCTGGTTACTTCACAGGAAAAATTAGCTTAAAATCATGTGTTTGAAGTACTGTTAAAGTGTAGGATAAAAACATCATAAAACTAAAGGGAAGGAATAATGACCCTTCTTATCTTTCATAGAATAAAGGCTGAGTTTTATTTGCTATCAAGCTGTTAAACAAGCTTAACAAAGGTGGGAAAACATGGTAAAAAAAACAACAACACAGATTTGTCTTTACATGTCCTTAACTCTTCCTTTTCTATGGCACTTTGAATTCAAATCAGTGAATCTCATTTCTGTCTGTATTTGTTTTCCTCCTTAAGAATCTCTCCGCATTCGCTCAGGGCTTCTCATGTTCCTCTTGGTCATACCAGGACAGCAACATAAGCATTAAAATATTTTTGTTCAACACTCTTTTTTAAATAGAAGCAAATCTTTCTCTTACATGCAGGGCACTGTTGCTGTTTTCCTGACATTGCAGCCGAGTCCTGACCTTGGCCCTGCCTGTTATGAGGCTTATTGTTTTTTCCTTCAAGACAGACGCCTGTGACCCCAAATTTACTTCTCTCTCAGCTGGCTAAAGCCCTGAACGTTGCTCCTTGGTCACAATGGTTTACACAAATCTGTATAAAGGTCAGCAGCTAGGTTGATAAGACCTATTATTCCAGTGTGTCGGTGTGGAGAGTGGATGGAGAAGTTGTGGCTGCCAGATGCAAATCACAGGAAACAAGCAGCTAACTCACTGGGGGCCTGTCAGCTAACGCAAACATATTCACAGTGCACGCTAATACACAAGGATGAAGACACTTCTCACTCTGTCTCTATCGGCTTTGTTTACACAGAGTGTGTGCATGTGTGCGTGTGTGTATTTTGCCAAGGTGCATATTAGTGAATGTAGAAATCAAGGATTTGGCAGGGATAAAGGTCTGAGAAATCAGCAACTAGACCGCTTAAATCTTTTACAATTGTCAGCTACCACAAAATGAATAGAATAGAAAAACAACCCTGACAAAAATGAATAGAGATTACTGCTATGTAGCTTGAGAAAAGCATCCTAAACATTCATGTTTATAAGGTATTAAACATCTATTCAAAAGCCTAACAATAGCATCACGCAACATTCACAGCTTAATGGCCAGATTAAATTAGCTTTCAGTCAGACAGGTAAGTATGAATTGGTGTCAGAAGGCAAAAAAATAAGAGAAAAGTAGGAAATAAATAGTAGGAACTAAACAAACAAACAAAAGAGGATCAAACCAGTGTTTCCACAGGTAATGTGCCAGGCCACAACAGCAAAAAGCATCAAACTGATGCCATTTCTAAGTACATATGAGGTTGTTATTGCTGTATATTGCAGACAGAGGTGACCTCAAACCCAATTATCAAAGTTAACAAAAATACAGTGTGGTGAGCCTACAGCTTTTCATACACTATAGGTATATATTCTGTAGTCTTATCAAAAATGTTTAATCTGTACCGCAGCTGTTACCACAGGATTCAACAGTGCAGTTTAAAAAATTAACACACTGACCAGAACTTTTAACAAAACAAAGCTCCTAAAGACAGTTGGGATGCCTTGTAATATGAACAAGTGTATGATGGATTCAACAGGAAACTTGAAAAGCAACCTCTAATGCATCTCAATTAGACAGTCCCAACCACAAAGATATCTCACAGTATCAAATAATGGATCAATAAATATAAAGCAAAATCTCTTTCCACCACAAGTACATGTGTACTATGCATACAGCCCACTGAAGTTTTATCACCAAGTTTGAACTTTTTAATTACTGTTGTTTTTATAATATCTGGTTTTAGGACGTGCTCTTTTAAAAAGTCATGGAAAATGCGTGTTGAACTGTATGTGATGCATAATTTTCCTACAACCAGTAACACTGACCCTACAGTGAAACTCTCTTTCACAGGAAACACTAATAAAATGTTGCATTGGCTTCAAGGTTAAATTTCAAACTCCATAGTTGAGTGAAGTCAGTAACTCAGGGAGTAAGAAATGTCCACACTTAAGTGTGTTAAATCAGGACTTTTTAATATTTTTATACATTGAATTCTCCCATGTTTGCCTCTATTCACAGGATATCAGCATCTCTATATGACAACCTGTTGTGAGCTCAACTCTCCAAGTATTTGAAGGATAACAGAGTGCGGGAGGTTGCCGAGGAAAACATTAACCCAAAACAAGAACCAAAGTTTCACAGTATCACACCGTATACTGCTGAGAAAACATTACATTTCTTAATGGTATATGAATGTAGTCAAGATTTTAAAATATTTGCTCTACGCATGACCACAGGTGCTAAACATAACTTTCATTATTGTGATATATTTGCTTGGACAGTGCCACTGACCTCCAGATCAGCTTTAAATCAACTTCTATTTCTAACTATTGTCACTGAAAGTTAAACAACAAAGCAGAAGACAGTGTGCCAGCAATTCTTGACTTGGGTTTGGGAGAGCTCTAAACACAGGAAGCTTACTTCCACCGCCTATTCCCTCAGTTTCTACCTGCCTGCCTGGAGGATACGAATGACGAAGTAGCTTATTGGTGTGAGGTTAGAGAAGAAGATCATTAACAACTGACTTTTAGCACATCGCAATAACAATAACAGATATTATTAGAGCCAAAAATGTGACTAAAGAGAGAACAGGGAAGAGGCAGATAATGAAATGAAATGAGCTGTAACTGCAGAACAAAGGGCTTTTTTAAATGCCTGGAGTCTAATGGCAGCGGTTCACACAAACAGCAACAACTACACGCACAAGTTTAATGACCCATTCTGACTGAGTGGTTGTAAATTCCTTGTTTATGATGCTAAGCATTACGATTCAACTAGTTCACAATAAGGCTTTAACTGTGGCTGACAACACACGTCACACACACACACAGATACACAAAGTGCAAGACGGGACCGTTACGGTGGCCTAGGGCAAAACACACACACGTACACGCAGCGTGGTCCTAATAGTATCAAGCATGCTAAAACTGTAATACAAAACAGAGCATTAGAAAGACATAGTAAAGTCTTTTTTTCCAGTCTGAGACTGTAGGAGAAATGAACTCTGCCCTCGGGCTTATCTGTTTGCATAAAGAAGCTATGAAAGAAGTAAACAAGGAACGATCCAAAGCTAAATGCAGGCGACGAGCCCAGCATCAGCTGCTTGATTCCACAACAGAAGCTCATGTATGAATGGAGTTCAAAGGAATTGTATTTGATTCAATTTCATGTTAAAAACAACATTCAAAATCTGTGAAAAAGATTTCTGTTGTATTGTTGCATTACTTTACTTTTAAAGGCATAAAGGTTCACTTCTAAATTAAAGAAGATAACCCTCTAAAAACCTTGGCAGTGAACACCTTTTCTTCTTCAGAATCCTGGTAGCTTTAATATCCAAGGTCTCTTGGAGGATGGAGTGATAATGCTGTTTGCATGTCTATTCAAATGGCAATTTATTAAAAAAATATGGTAGAATAATTTAAAATATTTAAAGTTGGATTGATTTAACTACACTTTGTTGACCATGTCTGATGCAGACTTAGGGACAAGTGCAATTCAGTGAAGATAATACTGGAGCAGTGCTTTTCCATCTTTTTGGGCCAATAACTCTTAGTTTTTTTCCAGATACCTTTTTACCCCCTTTCAATAAAATGAAAGCTAATGGCCTTCCCTGAATATTAATGTTGACTATTATTAATGTAAATCAATTTAATTGAATAAAGATTAGAATTTAAGTTTTGTTTCATATTTATAAGGCATGTAGCCTTTTGGCCTATATTTTCAGATAAGTCAATAAAATAAACTGTACAACATTAGATACACACAGAAATAAATATAGGATATCAATTATCATAATGATAGCAGCCTTGTTATATTAATTAGTTTCCTGGGAGCTTAAGCATGATCTTATTGGTCTCTCTAATATTTAAAATAATATGTTGAAAAGATCACATGATGAAAGAAACGGCTTATGTTGCTACAAAAGGCCAGTTTGAACCAAAGACTCAGGACCAAGTGAGACCTTTTTGGAAAACTGCAGAGGAAAGTTACGGTGGTAAAAAAACACTGGTCCCGGCTGGAATCAAGTTGGCTAATGGCTTTGCTGTGGCTTAGTTTCTAGGTAGCAGGTGTTTGGTTTTAGAAAACTGTCACAGTGTCTTTCGGGACTCTGAGTGGCTTTCATGCCAAGTCTGAGAGTCTAAAATCCCTGTTTTAAATTTGTTACCATGGTATTAACATGGCGGGTCCTTGGGAGAAATTCATATTTTCAAGAAAATAAAACCTAATTTCTTCCATGAGAAATACCAAGAAGAGAGCGTCCATTTTGAAATAGAAAACACCATGTTGGTTAATTTTATAAAAATAGTCTGACATCCTGTTCCTGAGATGGCAGCACAATGTTGCACTGCAGAAAGCCTGATGGATAAACTGTATTAATGAGGACTGGAATAGGCTTGTTTTACAATGCTGTAGTCCACATTCTTTAACAAGTAGTAGATGTCAGTTTCATCTTGTAAATCTTTGGTGTTACTCATGAAAACATCCCCAAGACTAAATTGAAGCCCCTTTTTCAGGAACTTCCTTCCAGCACCCCCAGGTATAATGTGAAAACCACTGTTGAGAAATGATATGTCAAAAAAAACAAACTACTGTTTCTACATTGACCGAATGTCACTGTATAACAATGAAGTTGTGACCTATTACCATAAACTGCCATGTAGCACACATCACATGCCAAATTTCATTGTAAAACTTGAGTATCCTTAAATCCAGTATATAGGTACATTTTAAAGTTTGTGAATTAAGTCAACATTAGCAATAAAAAAAACAAATCAATATTCTTCCTTTGTAATTATAATAAGCTGTTAGTGCTCACTGTTTTTGCAACTGAAAAAATTTTCAAAGTGAAACTTCAAAAGAAGTATATAAATGCATTGAAATTAAGTTGTTGACAGTTATTATGAAGATAAAATTGATGAAAAGTGCTGTTTTTAAAATGATTAATAATCATGGGATTTTTCTCTTTAAAATGTCAGGTAAGGATGACTCTAAATAGCTGTGCTAATGGCCCAGAAGCAACCTGACAACTTCCTCTAATAATAAGCCAGAGGGTATTTGAGGAGTAGCTGGACTGCATTGAATTTATTTTCTGATAGGGATAAATTAACTTGGCAGGAGGAAAAAAATCCAATCTAATTTGGTTTAATGGGTGCAAATGAATTAATATGCAACTTAATGAAACTAATATTGTGAATCAATTTGATCAGGAAATTAAATTTTTCATAGGTAGTCCCTTGTGAAACTCAATGTCAGGCCATTGTGAGGATTTTTTCACCAAGAAAGTAAAGGTGATGAGGTACAGTCGGTTCATCTGTCAGATACAGACTAAAATTACTGTGTGGAGTAATTTAAGGGAGTTAATGGGAATATGAATGTGTAGCAAAAAAAATTAAAAGGAGGCAAAGATTTCATGGTTTTCTTCTGTAAAGATAGCATATTATCCCTGGTTCAGGTTATTTTAGCTTGGCTTGGTATTCTTTTTTTAATCATATGCAAAATGTTCATCCAAACTTTGACTGCAACACAGTTCAAAATGTCTGAGCATGCAGGCTTATTCAATAACACAGCTTTTAGGACATGGCACAGTTTTGTTTATAGTAAGCGTCTATATCATCAGACAAATTGTTGTAGAAGCCTGGGTGTCAAATTTTACAAAATACACAGCTTTACATAAAGATACTCTGAATGAGTGTATCCCTCATGTTCATGCACAATAACCTTGATCTATTTAAGGCCACACGAACAACAAATTAACAGTTTCAACTGATCTCTTTTGAAGCAGAGATACTTTAGAAAACAGCTGCAACTGATGTGTGTGTCTGTGTCAAACAAAGATCTCTCTGTTTCTTCAGTTGACAAATGTCACCAATGATGTCACTGCAACGTCAGAGCAATGCTTCAAATAGATGGTCTGCATAAAAACTGAGCACACAAAGAGCACATTCTTTCTCCCTTTATTTTAGTACCACACACACACACATACACACATTAAGAAAACCATGACACCAATGACACACTGACAAACTGAGATTGATTTTCAGCCCCCTCAGTATTATTTGGGAGAGATTTGTCGGCGGCTGAATCACCTGATTTAGATATTCATGTAATTCCCCAGAGTTCCAGTTAAAAGAGTAAAAACAAGGGGATTTGTTTGTAGCCAGTCTGACCCTTTTGAAAAACAACACAGAGTTCATCTGGATCAGATACAGACCCCCTGCTGGACAGAGACTGGCAAGGGATTGACATCTACACACATACCACAACACACAAAAACTCACAAAATGGGAGACGTGCAAAAATGAGCTCATCTAGAATGAAAGGCCCACAAATTCACATATAAGTGGAAATGGTGAGTAGAGGAACTGAGAGAGACTGATATCCATTTATCATCAGTCAAAAAAAACACACACACACAGAGGCTGTAAAAGGGCCAAAAACAGTGTGTCTGCATCTGTTGTGTCTATTCATAACAACAAATCCAGAAATGAACCAATCATATGACATAGATGGTAGATTTTTTTCATTTACAGAGAAGCAGTGAATAAGACTTAAAAATAAAACAAATAAAAAAATTTAAATAAAACAATAATTAACTGTGGCAGCCGTAACAAAAGACGGAATTTTCTTTCGTTTACAAACCTCCAATTTTGTCCTTTAAACAAAACTGCTAGATGCTTAATTTAGTGGTGACCAAAAGTGTCAGTTTATCCAAAACACTATGGTGGACTCAGTTGGATTTACAGTGTTTACAGCTGTATTAGATTTGATGTAGTCAAAGAAGCTTTAGTCCGGAATAAGGACCGCTGAGCTCCTTAGACTCTAAACATCTAAGACACAGTCAACTCTTTAGGAAAGCTCTCAGTGGATTTTTCCGAATTGATGCTTTTTTGAATTCAAGCTGAGAGTATCATGAGTTTAGAAAATAATCACAATACAATGTTGACAAACATGTTAGGTAAACATTATTTTAATATGGAAGCTTCAATGTTGCTTATTATTGGTAATTTGCAATTTATGTTCTTACAAAAAAAAAAACTATAAAGAGTACAAAAATGGCATGGATGATACTTATTGTGACAATGCTGGAGTAATGTTTCCTGAGCATCACACTGTATATCTACTGCTTTACTGTCACATTCAACATAAACATAAAAATGCCTACTCTGGTAATAAAACACTAATAACCAGTACATCAGGACCTAAAAAAACAAGTTACGGCCTTCTTGTCAGGGAATCACAATGTTCCATGGACAAGAATGCTGCTGCAGAAAGTAATAAGTTGAAAACCCCCCAACTGACAATAACAAACATATAGATAACAGTCATAAACAAGGAGATGATGAACCTTTGTTCATCTCATGCCTACAACTCCACGGCTGTTTTAGTGTCAGCTAGTTATAAAACTATAGGACTTAAATTATTGCGAGACCAAAATGTATTTCTTTAAACCAACAAAGCTCCAGTCTAACAGAACACTATTGCTGTGTCTACAAGATATTTACTTCCTCGCTTTGTGAGGCAAGCCATTAGTGTATAAGCGCAGAGGGCATGCAGCAGGATGATTGATGGATTATCATCAGTGGAGGCCCAGCTCAGTGGAATTAGTCTGTCGTAACCCTTTTTAACTAGCCCACTGAGAATTCAGCACATGGGTTAGTAGAGACATACAGATCTGTAAACAACATGAAATTAGCTCATAAAAATGTGGGTGCACAAGTCAGTGTGGGGGTCTGCGCTTGCACTTCTTAACACATGGATATGGTCAAGTCCATTTCCCTATTCATCCATCCCATAATACATTTAATCTACAATCTGTACATTCATTTATCCTTCTCTACCAGTGACTCTCAAACTGGTGGGGCATAAAGTCACTGTGTAGGGTCAGGTGACCAGAGGAAAAACAAACAAGCATTTGCTGATGATACTGTGCTGACTTTTGTGTCACTAAAATTCAACTTGAGGGAACGTACACTATAAAATCTTCTTTACTGGCATTGCTGTTAGTGTTAACATATAACCAAAACGCACAATTGAAGCATTCTCAAACAGCAGGCAACATTACTTAAAGAGGACATAATGTCTTAATACAGAACATCACAGCTATGATGAAAAATGTTACAAAGAAGTTACTTCGTTACTATGTTACTAAATTGCTGTTTCTGTTTCCTTTCCTGCATTTGTCATTGATGTCAAATTAAACTGAAGACACCTGTTGAGTTCTTGACACATTTACATCTGAAGAACAAAAAGCACTATAAGCTTATGCACATACTAACATGAACATCCCGAGTAAACCATGTGAAACTGGTAAAATTAGAAGCACAGAGGGGCTCTGTTTAAGTGGGTGTGCACAGAAAGAGAGAGCACACACACATACATGCATACACACACGTACGTACACACACACACATACACACACGTACGTACACACACACACACACACACACACACACACCATAGAACTAAATGGCACAGAAGCAGAGAAGTTGAATTCAAAGTTAGGGCAGATTATTTTATGAGTCACACTCTTTTTGTGTATGTGTGTCCCCTACCCAGTGTTAATGGAGATGATTTCAATCAGAGGGTTCTTCCTGATCTTGGGCAGGTCCAGTCTTGCTCCTCCAAGCCTCCGACCTCCATCTTTCTTTTGACCCAAAAGACGAACTGAGTGGCCTGTAAAGGATAGAAAAAAGTATAACCTTTTTTCCTGCAGTTTGTTATACATTTCCATGTACAAAATCAACAGAATCAAGATTAAAAATACATAAGCTGACCTGTTCATTTTAAAAAACTGCTCAACAGAACAAACAGCTGGAGGAGATTATTTACTGTGTTCATGGACACAAAAATAGAAGAAAAATGTAAGAGTAAAAAAGGCAAGTTCAGCATTTGGATGGTTGGTTAATTTCCTCTCTCTTTAGTCTGTCTCTACACACAAACATACAGTACAAACACACTCACATGCAAGCTTGCACCCATGAACATATTACCAAAGCGAAAGCCAGGTTTTTAAAAGTTTTGGGTGAGAAGAGGTTGAATAAGATTGAAAATTAACAGTTAAGTGACATGAAACTGAATAATCAGAGTACCTCAGTCACTGGATGCACCTTAAATCAACCAGGAATGAATAAACTCACAAAATGGGAAAAATGGCAAGAACATAATAATCTTGTTAAGGTTAACTATATTGGTATCACCATGATAATCAATTGAGGTGGACAACAGTTAAAGACAGGTGGGGCTATTCCACTTACATACTTTACCAAGTGCTATCAACCATGTAAATATCGAACTGTGTTGGAGAAGCAAATAAAAATATCCTGAGCTGAGTCTGAACACTAATAGCATGTGATGTCAAGCTTTCGATGTACGGAAATGGGATGCAGTTCCCCCAAACCACTGAGTAGGCTACCAGCTAGAGAGTGTGTGAGACGTAGGCACTGAGGGATGGAATTGTCTTCCTGTTTTCATCCGCTTTACAAGGGTCTCCTGGGAGGGTGGGCTCAGGGCAGGAAGNNNGGCTATCAATTGGTAGATAAAAATGACAATCTGCCCCAGAGGAGGACAAAGAGCCAATCGGTGAGGCGTGACTGGTCGTAATATCCCAGTACAAGCAAGGAAATTAGAAAACTCCCCTCGTGGAAAACAGCTGGGACTTGGAGGACGTTCAGCCAAGCTTTCTTCTAGCTAGCTGTCAGTGAGGCCGTCCTTTGATCACGAAACATGGGTTTGAAATTCATGCGTGCTCCGATATTCTTTCGTCCATTGCCTAACCTTTGGTCCATCTGTCGACTGATCGAACAATTTATCCATTAATAAATACTACCTTCAACAGTTAAGTTTCACAGTTTCACCTGCTCATAAGCTACTGCTATAAACATTTTATCAGCATGTTATTCAACAAATGTCTCGTGAGAGAGAATGTTAATGATGGCCAAAAAAATGAAGATAAATAAAGTTTGACAAGGTCTTAAGGTAAAACTCATTCAGCAGAGTTCCCTTTTTCACAAGCATTGGAAATTAGTTCCCTTCGGTTTGAACCTTGATTATACATATTACTTCCAAATTACACATAATATTTCCAAATAAAAGAGAAAACAGAGTAGATGGTTTCGTAGCTAAAACTACACTTAATTATTTGAAAGGGCATGAGAACCTAACCTATCCATTGTGAATAATAAAATGACTCAATCTAACAAGTACAGCACCAATCACAAATAATACCGACAAACGATAAGTAAATAAATAAATGTTTTTTATGAATATTATCAAAAGACAGAGTGGCAGTCTATCACTGAGCACAGCCTTAATGACTTGAATGTTGAGGTTAAACAGTGAACTTTGGAGCTTACATTTGGGAGATGTGCAGCTTCATAGACTGGAAAAAAAAGCATGATATTAATTTAGCTTGAGCTCAGGCCCTGTTGGTGAAGGATTGCATTAAATCTGTTTTGAAATTCTCTTTTTTTCTCCAGATTGTTCATATTATACATGTGTTTCTGATGGTTACAGTTGTGGGAAAATAAAGTTACCAAAGCCTAATTGCTTACACAGACTTTTGGGAGGAAGCAATTACCAGTATGATGCTGGATTTCCACATGTTTTTCCAAATTATAAGATTGTCCCTTCATTTAAGACTTGGAAATTCCCCACATACTCTTTTTTTCTCTTTAAAACTGCACAGGACCCCTTGTCAATGTGACTACCACCAATGACGCAAAAAATAATCCCACTACCAGCATGGAATCACTCCAGGAGTGCCACCAAAGCCAAAGTCAATTTCAGGGCCTAGGGGACCATGAATGGGGAGAAAGAGATAAAATAGCTAACTCGAGTTTCTGAAGAAAACTGAAGAATGCTGCCCTATTTGTCATCTCAATTACAGAGTTTAGAGAGGCCAACTGCTGTGACGGGCAACCCTGCACAGACACAGAAACACACATCACTCCGCACCCAGTTAGAGACTGCCCTCCTCCTGTCCCTCCTGCGTTTTTCCAATCTCTCTCTCCTTTGTTCTTTTCTCTCCTTCATAAATAAAAACCGACATAAATCCTGCTATCCACTCGTAACGGCCCATTATAACATGGTAGTGAAAAGGAGGGAGGGGAGGGAAGGGGAGATGGATGAAAAGGTAGATGGATGGATGGGTGGGTGATAGAAAAAAATGCATCACAGATGAAAGATGTACAGGATGGCCAGATGGATGGTTGGATCAGAGAGGTAGGGAGCTAAAAGATTGACCTGTTGACCTGTATCTGATGTCTCATAAGTGGTGGGTCTTGTTGTGCTCCCCGGTTTGATTGTAAAGCCGGAGACAGGATCGGGGGATGGGGGCAAGTTGGAACGGAGGGACAAAGGTGGCAGATGAGCAGGACAGGACGGGTGTAATGCTTTTCATTCGTCCTCTAGATATAACAAGTTATCAGATATGTACGACAAAAAAGCTGTTTATTTCATTTCCAAATGTCAGAGTCGATGTAAAATGTCTAAGATGCACATCAAATGGATCACCTTGCAATGCTACACTGTGCTGTAATGTAACTACTTCAAAAGAGCACCTTCTTTAAAAAGCTATGCAAGAGGCTTTAATGCTTGACAAAGACAAGCTCCTCCACTGAGCTCGTCACTGTCTTTCCCAGAAGAGAGGTCACTAAGTATTAAAAGACATTAGAATATCTTCAGATGACTTAAAATATAAATGTGAATGTATTAACTTGTCCCTTTGTACATGCTCTTCATTTCTGCTTCCTCCTATCTAACTGTCTCTCTCTTTTCTCTAATGTCTTTATAATCCTGTTTTACTTTTTAACAATGATGTATGCAAACAGATTGTTTACCCTGGTGAAATAAGGATCATGTGGTGGTTTCGGTGCTATATAGCCCTTTGATCTGTGGCTAAGTAGATACATTAGCCTGTCTAACCTTTTCTGCCCCCGGTTTCGATGTCATTCAAACAAACACACACTAAATCTCACCCGCTAAAAGATAAAAGAATATCAGGTAAAATTGTATCATCCAAGGCTATCATCTCAGTGAGAGAAGATCAATATTAGGAGGCCAATAAAAAACAAAGACATCAAAATGGTCCTATAAAAAGAGAGGCACTGCAGTTATTTATTAACGGTGCAAAGATCAGACTTCAGCAGAACTCTTTGTTCCTTTATAAGTGAAAACACATATTAAAAAATGCACATTTTAATCTTTGTGTTAGCTTCTGTATGCATTTAATGCATTTCACCCATCAAACAACCAATTGTTCTCGTGTTTGTTTGTGTTTGTGTTTGTTGAGCATCACTAAGAGACATAAAATCTGGCTGGATGCCCCTGCACAAATGTGTATTCATGGGTGTCAATAATTAATTTTTATGGATCTGCCAGAGGGCTAAGAAGAATACAAGATAAATCAAAAACTGTGTTTGTTGATAGCAAGAAAATCAACATCTGGCACAGTTAAAAAAAAAAAAAATTGATTGGATAAGCACACTTGTGACCACAGTAACAACACTACCCACCAAATCACTGACGCCGCACAATATTAAGCATCACAAGACCAGGCAGCAGCTCTTATGTGTGTGAATATATAAATATTAGTACTATGTGCAGGCTCAGCAACCTAAAGTGAGACAACTTAAAGATAAAAATGTCCTGCCATTTACAGCAGGTAGTAACTTGAGCTTTATGTTAGGTAGCTGTACCTTGATTAAAGCATCTTAATAGTAACAAAGTTGTCAAGTTTCTTTTGGGCCTGCAAAGAATAGATAGTCTTACACCTCAAGAACCAAACTTATAAAAGCATACCAGTGCTCTTGTCATGTGGAAAACAGACCTGCAAGCAATTTTTTGGAGTAGCAAAGACCTGTGTCTATTAGCAGTTCATTGAAGTAGGTATTTTAGTAGCCATTACCAAAGGCAAATTCCCTAGCTTAAAGGTTTATGCCCAGGACTCTGAGCTGAAATAACAGCTCTCGGTTTATACGAGGTCATAAAGAACTGTAATGATACCGGGGAAATTAGTTTCTATGTGGGGGCTGAAGGAGGGAGGGAAAAGGCAGAGAATGAGGGTAGAAGGGATGGACTAGGGCAGTGTGAAGGCAGAGGGAGGGGAGAGAAAGGACGCAAGAGATCAAAAGATCTCCAGAAAACAGGAGAAAGACGGAAAGGGAAGGAAAAGGAAAGAATGAGCAAATCATAGAGAAGAAAGGGGGGATTAAAAGTTACAGTGGGTGACTGTGAGTGTATGTGTAACCAGACGATTTAGTGTTGATGACACATTGTAAAATTAAGCCTCAGCTCAGCTGTCCTTCATTAAGAGTGAGGCCTGCAGTGTAAAGCAGTCACTCATACAAACACAGTGAGTAAACCCAGTCTGTTCTATATTAGAGAACAGCTGGGGGTGTATGACAGCTTGACTGGGCACTCTTACACTGTAAACTCTGTCTGACCTTCATTAAACAGTTAAGTGCGTTGGTTCGCTAGCTGTTTAAATGAATGACCTAATCACTTCCATGTGAGTCTGTCTGGCTGTCAGTGGGCTTCTCAGACAGAGAGGACTTCTTCCCAAGCTACTCAGACAGCAAGACAGATAGGATCCGAAAGCAACACTGATTACCTTGCTTTGAAATACTGAACCGTAATCTAAACCATTACTGACACTAAGCAATGACGTCAAAAGTAAGTCTTCTTTGCACTTTGTGATGAGAAAGGTTGAATTTTCAACGATGAAAAAGTGGATAAAGTCACTGTTCTGTCAGGCATAAAATTTCAACTCAAAAAACAATAAGATCAGAATAAACACTGATTTTTCCATTCTAATATACTCTAACTTGTGCATTATTACAGACAATAATTGCTCAGAATCAATTCTTTTTTTAGATCAATAAACAGCAATTATTCTTTACTGAAAATCATTTCTATGCAGAGCGGAAGCTGAAAAAATACTTGATTTCCTATTTCAACCGTGAAAGAACTCTCATTCATTCATCTAAGATGAATAAATGATGTTGATCAATGCATTGCTGCTTACTTCCTCATACAATAAGTGCTTTTGTGTGGCTGTGTGTCAATGTGTTCAAATACCTTTAACAGCCTCGTCCACTACTTCCACCACCCGATCAATCTGTTGGACCTGAAATACAAACAGACACACATGGGAAAAGTTTATTGATGCCGACAAAGTCCATGCAGCCAGACAAACGCCTGATATTGACAAGCCACAAACACATATACCGATCCACATTTAAACAAGGTGGGCATACAACTATGCACAAAGGCAATATGCAGTATGCACAAAGACAAACAGGTACAATCACATTAAGTTTCCTCCAGCCAGGATTAAGTTATAAAGATTTCCTAAATGCCACAAGGTTTCAATGTAGCTGAAATTCTAACTCTGTTACTTATTGAGCGAGACAGTGTCTGGTGATGGGATTTAATGAAAGAGAACCAAGAGGCAGAAATGAAAAAGGTAGAGAGGATGGCAGACATATGATCATATAGTAAGAACAAAAAGAATCTAGCGATGAAGAAGTTATTTTTCTCTTTGCAAACTATGAAGAAAAATCCTGCAGAACAATGAGGGGAAACTGAAATTCCACCAACTGATGGAGGAAAAAGGGTAGATCAGACCATTAGAAGGTTGAGCTGACGAGCAATAGACCATAAGTATTTTCCAGAGAACAGCGCAGACTTTAAAAATCTGCCATCCTTTTATTATTTGAATGAAGATAAAAGGCATAGAAGTAAATGAGAGCAAGAGACAGAGAGAGATGGAAAGAGAAAGCAGTGAGGAACAGAAAAGTATTTCTCCTGACAGCATTTCACTCACCTTCCCTCCCACTTCTAATATCCTCACTTTCTTTATTTTATGTCTGCTTTTGTACAACCTATTTATCAAATTTTTCATATACGACAGAACCAAAAAGCTCAGACGTGACAAAATCAGATGATAAGATTAATGAATTAGAATAAATGGCCTTATATGTATCCTCAATTCAAAACACCTCTACAACAGGGAAAGTAGCAGCCGCAATTCTAATTCATATCCAGTTCTGCTTTATTCACCTGGATTGTCTAAATATTATTGAAAGCCTAGAGAGAGATCATCTGTAGTTTGAAATGTTCCAAACAACAGCGCTGTCCTGAGTAAACACAATGGATAATCCTCTGGCTTATTATGGATAAAGAAACTAAAAGTTCTCTGAAACCCACAGAATCATTGCAACCCAGGTTATTTGGTTACATGAATTGCATCAAATTATACTAAAATGAGCAACAATGGAAAGTGCACATAATCGTGTGAGTGATTAGACTAAAAGATCAAAAAAGAACATAAACTGGGCTCATTTTATCTCAACTGTCCTTCACGAGGAACAATACATACATACTGAACGCAGAGAAGACTGCTGTGCATGCTTCTCATGTTTACAGCACTGCTTAGTGCTTACCAACTGTAATCCTCTGATTACCTAGCCATGTGGTTGGGTGTGATGTGTTTCAGATACAGGATGTGACATGTCTGGTCCAGGGCTGGAAAATACTTAAGGTTGCGTGACTGTCTATGTACCTTACACACAATAGACTGCCATTCATTTCACAGCAGCTTCAGGCAGGGACACAGAACAGAAATACACAAAAAGGCTGACACAGGCCGATTAAACAAAATGAATTCAACAGGATGCACTTTTTTAACGACACCCCTTATCTAGCCGTTAGTGCAATCACTATATACAAATTTAGAGGTGGTTATTTGCATCCAATTTGCATAACCCACCAACTGTCACTGTCATTGTGAGGTTGATTGTAACTACCAAGCGTACTCGAGGGGAGTGTGTGTAGACTCATATACCTCTGTCTCAGTTTGTGTGGCTGCATGTGCTTGCATTCATTAGTGTGTGTGTACGTGTGTGTGTGTGTGTGTATCACTACATAATCCAATCTAGTCATAACAATGAAAGGACCGACAGTGGTAAACTTCCCAGATGTTTGTGCCTCTCCCTGAAGGCTATTACATGTTTATCTGAATGTAATTTGATTATACATACACGTCACTTGATTTGACTGTAATTATGTTACATGGTGGCATGTTTACTTAAATGGAATTACATTATTTATGGTAAAGGATATTTAACGTAACATTTGAGACACCCCTCACCCATTATTTTAAAGACAGTGGCAGTAACTAACATTGGTTATGGGGCTGTTTCATTTATCCCAATTTGCAAAGAGGCAGTTTGTATTTACACAAGCATTATGTAAAATTCAGCATTATGTAAAATTAAGATCACCATTTTCTGCAGGGATTCAGAAGGCAAATCTTTGTTTTGCATGACCTTCGAGTGAACAAAAGAATGCTTACATTTATGATACTTCAAAATGAATCGACTGTATGCTTTCTTGCACTTTAAGAACTATTTTGCTCTTCTAAATATTAAATAGATGTCTTCATTTTTATGCATGGTGCACACATCTGTGTTGCACTGAACTGCAAGATATGTTTTAATAACTTCACATTGTGTTTTTAATGGTAAAAGAATGTGTGTTAATTTCATTTGCATAATTACTCACAAGATTTAAAAAACAAAATAAAATATATTGACATTAACCCTCAACAAGTCTTCGGTTCTAACAAGTTATATTGGTTTAACAATTTTGAAACAAAGCCTGAAGTCCTTGTATAAACTTCCACTGTCAAAGCCTCAGTCCCATCTTTCAGAATGAGACACAAGCAATAGTGGAGAGAAGGTGAACCCCTCAACCATATCAAGAGCTTTGACTTAAACTGGTCTGCATGTGAATGTGGTTAGAAAGAAGCCATGACTCCATAAAAACCACATCAAAGCACATCTGGAGTTTGTCAGAAAGCCAGAGGATGACTAAAATAGAACTTCTGACCACAATTCGAAGAGCTACCTGTGGTTTAAACCCAACACTGCCCCTGCCTCAGCAACCACCACCCCTTCCATGAACCATTGCGGTGGCAACATCATGCAGTGTGGATGATTTCTCTCAGCAGGGACCGGGCATCTTGATGGAGTAAAATTTAGGAAGATACTGCAAGAGAAGCTGAAGCTTAAAAAAAGTCTTGAAGGACGATGAACTCAAGCATGAGGCCAAAACAACACAGAAGTGGTTAAAAAACAAAAAGGCAAATGCTCCACTACAGCCAAGTCCAGCTCTTAAGCTAATTGAGAACATGTGGTTTTGTTTAAAACTTGTGGTTCACAAGCGTCATCCCATCATCCTGAAACAAATCTGCCACATGGATGAGGAATAAATTATTCCCAAACTCTGTGCAAAGCTGGAAGATACTTGCGTCAAAATACTCAAAGCTGTAATTACAGCAAATGATGACCCCACCGAGTGCTTATGGTTGAATACTTATGCAAGCTGCAATTTTTCAGTTTTTAATTCACTTTAAGAAAAGTCTACTAACAAATAACCAGTTTTGGCTTTGACGTTTCACAGGAAAATGGGCTTGCAATAAAAAATAATAATGATTACAAAAATATGTGCAGGTATCATTAATAATCCAAACAAATCTAGTTACCCAAAGTTTTTTGAGGCCCCCCTCAGGGGCCACCAGGGGGGACCAGTGGGGCCTCATCAGACTGAATGAAAGCTTAGAGAACATGCTTAAAAAATATATTTTCCTATGAAATGTAATAAATACATGTATTTAACATATAACACAATTTATAATATAATATGAAAATCTTATTTGCCATGCATTTAAGTTAATTTCAAATTAAACTCGAAACTCTTCTTAACTAATACAAATGATTATAAAGGGCTGTGGTACTAGTGTCACAGTTCTTATCCACAAAGTTTTCTAACATCAGTCTCTGGCCCTAATCTTTCAAATGTACTACACTTACTTTCTTCCTTTTTTGAACTATGTCAGGGTCTCCCCCCTTCTCCTCTTTCCCCTGTTTTCCTTACATTTTTTTCTCCCTCCTTCCATCACATAGTCTTTCACCTTCCCAACATGTTCATCTTGGTATCTCGGTCTCCTGAGGAGGTTTATTGATCAACTAAGCAGCAGGGAGCCCAGAAGAGCTCAGACACAGTGGGTTGGCAGACAGGTGAATGACGGGTCAAACTCTCTGTATCTGAGGGTGTACGTGAATCTATGTGTGAGTCTGTGTCCGTCTGTACTCCTCAAAGGTCGTCATAATCTCTATATTGATGAGAATATCTCTTTCTTATAAGTCAAAGTTAACACAGGTATACATACCCCAATGATGCTGAGTCCTTTGAGGTAGTCCATCCGTGGCTGAGCCTGAGGAACACAACCTGCCACTACAACCTTTTTCTGCTGGTCCTGGGCCTTTCTGTATGAAGAAGAGGAAAAGAAAAAAAAATAGAGGATGAGATTAACATCACCTAAAAAAAAAAATCACCTAAAATTTCTAAAGTTAATATTTTCCAATTGCAATATGCAGTGACAGTAAAGCAGGAAGCCTTTAGAAAGAAACTTGCTTATCTTAGATATGCAGCCAAAATTATTTGAAAATCTATTTTCCTAAGTCATTAACAAAGATTAACTGGTCTGATGGAGCTGTAATTCACACAAATGCCTGTGTTACAAACAGACACACACTTAATAAGCAATGCCTTTTTGATGACAGGGCCTGTCTTCATTTCCTATCAAGTATAAACATACCCTGAAACAATATTCCTCAATACAGAAACATCTTATCATCTGTACTTAAGAGAAAATCTGCTAGAAAACGTAACTCTGATATGGATTTTGTACAGAATCACAGGGTACAGGGCAAGTTTGTTGCTCATCAAGTAGCAGGTACCTACTACAGCCTCCTTCACACAGGTACACTTAAGCTTTTATTTTGCAGACATCTACCTGTCGAGCTGTATGTGTGAGTCAAATGAGTCAAATGTAAAAGTAGCAGCCAACAAATGGACATGTTGATGCTCTAATGCTGCTGCTGTACCTGTTTGTAAAAATTTTCAAAAACAAGGGCTTTCGTTTGTTTTTCCTGATGGCATGTAAACTATTCCCTCCTAAAATATCTTATACTCAAGGTGATTCCTATGGTGCCCCTTTGATTTGTTACGTTGATATATCCAATCAGAGGCATGGCAGGATTTTTTCTGAATTAAGTATCAGTTCAGCAAGTAACAGCTAAGGCTCTCCACTGAACCATGGAGAGACAGCAAATAAGTTTGGAATGTAGCAAAGTTGGTGTGAGAGCATAAAAACTAGTAAAAACAACACAGCACAACTAGCAAGGTGGTCTGATCTCAGCCTCTAAATGGTCAAGCATGAAGACCCATATTAGAACTTCATCTCCCAGTGTGAAGTTCTTCTGGCTCTCTTATCCCCTTGGGACCAGAAGAAATTAAAAAGTCTAATTAGTGGCATGTGTTTTGAATAAATATCTGCTCTACTGTACATAGTGTAATTAAAACATACTGCACAAATATTGTACAATACATTATATGCACCAAGGTGTATTCATGTGGAAGGGAGAGAGAGTGAGAGAAAAAAGTACTGTCACTAATGTGACAGGTATGATTTTACATGACAAAAGCCAAAACTGGGCATTTGTGCCATCATGCTCAGTGTAAAATGCAATATTTACTACACACATGAACAGTCAGGCACAACATGAAGTGGTCACAGGCAAGAGAGTAAACTGTGACAAAATTTTAAGCAATGACTAATTCTCGGAATAGAAAGTAGCTTAAAGAATCCCATTTTTAAGATGATGTGAATTTAAAAGGGCAGAGGAGATAGTAAAACTGTGTATGTAACTGCAAGGAGTGTGTGTGCACGCACATTTGTGTGTGTGTTCTGTTGTGTGTGCATGTGGATCTGTGTGAGTCTCTTATGTCACCTCCAGTTAGTGACAGTGAGATTTGAGACACTCGATCTGTCTGACAAAAGCTCTTGGAAGAGCTGCCCAGACTCAGGCATGAATCTTTAATAATGAAGCCTCCTGACAGCTGGAGCGAGAGAGGGAGGGAGCGTGGGATGGGTGGAGGACAGAGGAGGAGCGATGAAACTGAATGCAAACTGTCAGTTGTGTTTTAATTCAGAGTATGTTTGTATTCTTCGGGAAAAACAAAGGGAGGGAGTGATGGAGTTGGAAGAAGGGGTGTGAGTGAGAAAGGTGAGGAAAGAGAGAAAGGTGAAGGCAGACAGCTTAATTCAAAGCCAAGAAGGAGGAAAAAATTAAAGTTACATTTGGTGAAAGAAGAGCAGAGGAAAGAAGCAAAGAGAACTGGAGGCAGTAACAAAAGTGTTTTTTTGTTATAATTTTCATTATTCAAAGCTGTTTGTATTCTTTAGGGTTATTTTAGTGGCTTTTGTCATCTTCACTTTCCAGTCCACCTTTTATTCGCATACAACTGCTGAGCAGGTAACAACAAATTACTAAAGATGTCAACAAACATGAAACAGTCTGTTAGATAAGATGCCTCACCACAGATGAAACAGCACGTTCAGAAAAACTGCACCTCTATTGATCTTTAGAAATGCACATTTTTACCGTGCTGCAAAAATCATTAGTTTCCTCCATTGACCTTATACCTTTATGGTAGAAGGTAACAAATAATATCCATACTACTGTGACTGTCTTCTCTGGTGTACACAGATTGAAAACAGACAGAGGCAAGGAGGGATGTAGCAGCAGAACATTATGATTCTTGTACTTTATAAGAAAGTGGATGGACGTAAACGTTCAAGACTTGGTGAAGTGCGACAGAGAAGGGGGAAAAAAAGAAACACTGAGAGAGACAGAGATTTAGCTTGTTCGCACCACATGATTCTTCATGAAGGACTCACACTGGTATCACTGCACACTCATACTCTCTCTCACAGACAGACAGACACACACACACACACACACACAGACGGACACACAAACACACACAGTAGGGGTGCGTCTACATAATTTACAACGTCTCCTGCCAAAATGCACCAAACGTTGCTTTAATGTGCTACTCACTCTCCGCCCACAGACTCGGAGCCTTAGCTGACACAGAGAGCAAGCAGACAGCGCCTGAACCGTCGCCTCAGCGCCCCAGGGGGAACGGACCAATCACGTTGCACACAGTTCGTGGATGGGATAAGATGGAATGGGATTATGCCATGCGGTTGCCTTGGTGATACTTTTGAGCATGACCGAGCGCACACTGCCAGTGACCCGGACCAGAGCAGATGCCCCACGAGATCAGAGGACAAGGTGTGTGTATGTGTGTGTGTGTGCTTGTGAGTGAACGCGCACGTGTTTTTGTTGGCATCCTTGGCACCTCGCCTTAAATCTCTACGGCCCCCTGTCAACTCTGTTACTGCTCTCCATAGCCTCGAGACCACACACAAACACCCACACACACTGTCCACACACCCACATTCTCTGAACATACTGTACACACACATACACATGGGCCCAGACGGCAATGGCAAAAGCCCAGAGTAGTGTATGCATACATGTATGACCTCTGTTGTATGTATGGCAGGGAAGACTGTGCTGTACATACTGGTTTTTAACAGATGAGTGGACACAGTGAATAAGTCAAATTAGACCAGACTAAACGTCCAACTGAATTGATCAGGTTGACTTAGAGAAGTCTCTTGATGCAAATATGACATTAAAATAACTCTAGGCATTAAGATGTACCACTCTGAATGACCTATATAACGACCTCTTCAACTTTCTCACAACAAAACTTAGAGTGAAAGAGAAGCCTTCCACTGAAATATTATGAATGTCTCCTATAGTGCCATTTACACGAGAGTGACTGAAATTAAGTGATAGTGATGAGTATTTTGACACAGTGCTGATGTCTTCACACATGTTCACACAACAATATCTCAAATCTATGTCAGTTTTATAAAATACGAGCAGCATTATTCTCTTCCTTACTTTTTCCCAATTATTTAGTGGTCTTTCATAAAAAAACAAGTTCTTTAATGCTAAGCACTAATCCTGATGAATTTTTCAGTTTCATTTTTTTTCAAAATGAAAAAATCCACAACAGTCTAACAGCTGTGATCTGCGTGTGTATGTGCTTGTGTCTGTCCACTTAATAACTCTCCCTGCTGTGAAACAACCTCAGCCCTATACAGATAGCTTCACAGGGGTGAAGAGGATGAGCTCATCAATGCACGCGCGCGCACACACACACACAGAGCTAGCCATATGCTCCTTAACAAACATGATGCTGAAAGGATGAGGTCATACTGGTGAGGAAGGGTTGTGTAACTGAGATGTACATATCTGCATCATGATTACTTCAGTGTGCTTCTCATTACAATGACCTATTTCCTTGACCCCTTGACTTTACAAAAGATGTGCTTAAATATCAACTATTGTGATTTTGCGCAGCTTAATTTACAGGAATTGAACAAATTTGATATACTGCAACAGATTTATAAGATAAGATAAGATAAGATAAAACTTTATTGATCCCACAATGGGGAAATTGCATTCCAGTTACATCCTGTCCAAGAAACATAAAAAGACAATGACACAAAACAAGGGGAAAAAGTGCAGCCCACAACCCACCCATGCTACACTGCGGCAAGGAGGGAGGAGGGATGGGAGCCAAAGAAGGCGTTGAGTTGAAGGTGGTGTGTGTGTTATGTGTGTATGGTGTGTGTGTTATGTGTGTATTATATGTTATACATCTCTTCTTGTCTTATCCTTTATTCTTTTTCCTTATATTTTCCCTGTCCTTGCTCCTCAGTTTCCTCACCTTCTTCATCCTCGCATCTTGCTCCGACAGTTTTCCGGCTGAGTTGACAGTGAGCCAGCCAATCAGCACATTCCTGACCTCTCTGCATTAGCATAAGCAGCAAGGGGCAAGGTTAAGTACCCATCAAGCCTCAGTAATTAAGATGTGAGCTGGTGTGTGCTTGAGTGTGTGTGAGTGTGATAAAGCAAGTGTGAGAAAGAAAGAGACCAAATGTATTTAATCTTCCACTTTACATGTTTTCCACTTCAACAAACTTCTCTTGTTTATAAAGATTGTTGGTCTCTCACATCTGTAATTCTACAATGTCCATTCCAAATTATTACAATACTTTCAGGATGCCACATGACACTCATTTTCTCATTTTAAATATTGTCATGTCATTCAATTTTTTTATGATGACTATATTCTATATTTGAAAGTTGAACTGACAAACAATCGGATTTCTTCAGATTTCATAGTTATGTCAGGATATTATTCAAACTTGCAGCATAATCAAATTATACTCATAATAAATATTAATATTGATCCACATGGAAATAACAGTGATATTTTTTGCTATACCAACCATGCAGCCTCAGTATAATGTATGTTGGCTTGTTTAATGTTTTATTAATTTTCCCATATGTTTCCTACATTGTTTTTTCTATTTTTTTTTTTGCTTTTTTGTTAGTGGGAAGATGTAGCTCCATCATTGACTGACAGCCCAGTCTGAGTGAATGCTGCGAAAAATACGCTCTGTTACTCTTACTGAGAATACAGCCTCTCCTCTGTGAATAAAAAGTTTACTGTAACAACTGTGCAAATACAAACAGTGTAAATAAAACAGTAGCTAACTCTGTGCCTATGGGATCTGACAAACCAAACTAAATGAAAGCTGTTAATGTAGTAGACCAGGGGCCTCAAGGAGAGCTGCAAGAGATGAGGAAAAGAGAGAAATGCATGAGTGATTGACAGAGAACCACAGAAAGAACACCTTTCTGAAGAAAATGTGTGAGAGAGAAGGAAACAACACAGATGAGTGTAAAAAAGGAAACAACTGATGGTTAAAAGATAAAAGGCAGGAAGACATGACAGATGAAGCACAGGGGGGGGTCAGTGAAGTGTCTAAATCCCATCAACTAATTATACTTTACCCAACTGTTTAAACAGTGACCTTCTAATGTGCCAACAGTGTTGATACTGGTTCACATCTCCAGCAACACACAGTGTGAAGATCTACACTTTGTTTTGTGGTCTAACAACCTCCTTACTGAAGCTAACTGATAACTCCAGTGTTTATCTAACTGCATGTGCAGTGCGTGTATCAGTAACTAGCTTTCATTGCCATATCCTGTCTCAGATTAGACTTAAGAAACAGGATGCAATCACAAGCTTAGGGTGTACTATGGGAAAAATGTGATAAGAGTAACAAAAGCTCTCCATGTAAAACGTGTAAAACTCCTTTCGGGAGATCACTTTTTACAATTTTTATGCTATATTTTTGTGAAGCAATTCCAATCCTGTAAGATACCAATGGACAAATATTGTAAAGTGATGAAAATTGAGCTAATTTCTGTCCTCAAAATACAATGTTTATTTTGTTAATAAATATAGAGTAGTGCAAAATAATCAACAGTGATAATTCAAAATAAATTGATATAAACGTGCCAGCGATAGCCTGAAAGCTAAACTGCAAGCATGGTTTGCATAAGACCATACACAAGGAAAAAAGAGGGAATGAAAAACAAGCACGTGTGAAGTAAAGATGAGTAAAACGAAGGAGGAGACAAACTGTCAAAGAGAACATCTTTATTACCAAGTGGGATGAGGAAGGGGGAGAAAAAAGATGACAACAGGACTGAAATGAAGGGCGAGTACGAGAACTCTGAGGCTGTGAAGGAGGATTGTGATTGAGGGATGAGAGGGGGGTTTGAGAAGTAAAGCTGCAGAATCCCCAGGGATCTCTTGCTTTCTCTTACACACATACACATAACACGCACTCTTCAAATGCTGTTGGGTTTCACAGGATAGCAGAAGCTGATGCCCATAAAGAGACACTGAATGGAAGAAAAACTGAATTTACAGAAAAAAAGAGGGAAGAACAAAAAAAATGACAGCAAAGTGAGAGAACAGACGAGGCAAGAAAAGAGATGTCTAATTTAATCAATACAGGATGATTACATGAAACCAGATCTATAAAAGTGAGTTGTGGTAAGTGATGTTAAAGACGATATAGATTTGGGCAGCCTAAGCACCGAGGATGAGTTTCAAAGGCATGTTTGACTCTCTTGAAACCATCTACATTTTTAAAGACCCTGATAATAACATAGAGATTGAGATTAATCTGGGTTTCCACATCCGTAATCATGCTCCGGACCAACTGGAAACACAACCATAAAGCAGGGAAAAATCTTGATTTGCTTTCAGTTTTCCACATTTAGTACCTACGTGGTTAATAAAGGCATTCATGTTAGAGCTTTGTTTTACAGGATATAGGCAATCTGTTGACCAATCAATACACATATAACATGGCTAGTTTATGGCTAGCTCACATGGCCTTCGGGTATATCACAGATAGGATGCAGCCCAACTGTCAACATGGGCCTAGTAAAGGCAAGCGAAAGGAAATGCAAAGCTTTCAGATTATAGCCTTTTAAAAACAGGCCTCACACACCAGCCCCACACTGTGATATGGATGACATCTGTCTTGTAAAAATGAGCTGAATGTGTGATAAATATTGCATTACTGAAAATGAGTCGTATTCATTGCTTGAATGGTTCATAATATAGAAAATGCTAATAAAAAAGCAGGAGCGATGGCAAAGGCCCACAGAAACATTCAGTCACACATATGTGCAGGGAATTGCATTGGAGATGAGCATCTGACTGAACCAAAAAAAAAGGGAAAGCCCAAAGCTGTATCCTGGGAAGAGCCCCATGAGTCCCATTTCAAACGCACAGTCCTACTTTCTATAGAAGAGAGTGTTATGGGACAATGATAACGGAGCAACCCCTCAGGCTGTAGTGGAAAGAAAACAGCTGGATTAAGACTTCAGGATGGAAAAACAAACATACAAACACATGGAACTTGATGCTCTTCATCAAGCTGCTACCAGAGGGCAGCATTTTTAAGAAACCAAAAAATCATACCACAATATAGAAAATGTATAAAATATGAGGTCAGATGAAAGAGGTAGAATACAAATAAAGGTTATTGGCACTCAGCCACTGGTGCTTAATAAAATTTGGCTATTTTTCTGCAGTGGTAACAGGTACAATTTGCATTAATTCCTGGGCAAAATGATTCTGCAGTGTAGGGTTTTTATTAGGCTACAGCTCCTATCGGCAGTGATGCAAATACAACACTAAGTTGGACACACTAATATTTTCTCCCTTTCTGGTGCAATGCAATGATGCGTGTTGAATTTTAACACTGTTTATTATTGTGTTTGACACTCTGGGATCATTATGAAACAGCTACTTTGTTCTTCACATTGTGCAAGATGTAACACTAGCAGGACAACAAGGTGAGAGAGCTTCACGTGAATCAAGAAAATGAAGAAGTAAGGAGACAAGTTACTGGCACTGTGACGGATGCCATTACCCAAAATGATTGTCCATGCTGGAACACAGAAAGGTCAGGATGGAAAGAGAGTTTAAGAGAGAGATTTAAGTTTAAGACATAAAAATTCTGTACTATTGGCACCGGACTCCATGCTGCTTACCACTGTTCCCTGACTCAAAATTGAATGTGACACACAAGAAAAATCCAAAAAGAAAAAAGTAGGAAAAAAAAATTCTATTTGCATAAGGAGAAGCAGCTAACTACCTGTTTTAGCAGATTCAACAGTGTTTGCAAAAAAATGCGAGACTGTGCTAATTTTGCTGTGAAAATGGTTGTTTAGAAAAAGGACCAAAAGTGTTTGTGTATCCTAACCCTATAAATTATAGAGAGTTTGTGCAGCAAAGACAGTACCTTAATGAGAATGTTTGAGGTTTTTTTTCATCTATTTAATATAAACTGAAAAAGTGTAGCTGGTGTCTGCAGTAATGGCAGTTGTGTGTTAAGTGTGGCAGCTTAGACTCACACTAAACAGGTCAGGTTCCAGGCTTTTATCATTCAGAACCACAGTCCTACTCCGCACGAGGCCTTGTGTATATGTGTGAATCAATCTGAAAACTTATGAGCAAGTGTATGGCATAATTTTTTTTTTCTGCCTGCATATATACATGATTGCATATGCATGTATAGCTTTGTGTGCATGTATGCACTAAAACAATTATTCTGATCTAGAAGCAGATACAAGGGGGAAATCCTTGCTAGGTTGACAGAGGTGAAAGGACTCCTTGGTTGGATGAATCCATACAAAATTAGTCCAAGCATAAACAATCATGATTGGTTTCAAGGTCATAAATTATTACAAGAAGGGTTTGGAAAAGTGGAACGGCACATGCTCAGTGACCTGGAATGCATCAACAATCTTTGCAAATCAACATCCTTTAGTTTCAGCAAATACAAAGATAGATTTTTAAAAAGTCATTTATCAGCCTTATCTATTGTTTTAGATTGCCTCTGGTAAGAATTTTTTTATTAAAAATATATACATGAGAGACACCATGATTTTCAATTAGTGCAATGTCAATTACATAATACAGACATAATGTGTTGCCAAACGTCCATTAAGCTATGTAACTACCTCAGCTTCCAGCCTGAAGGCAAAACAACAACACCCATTTAAATCCTTATATGTTTTATAGAGAATCATGAACCAAAGAAACGGTGCAATATTCCTCCCTTTAACACTGGTGGAAAACGGGATCATCATCACTGCATCTGACTGGAGGTACCGTAGTGGGACACAAGAATCTAAGCAATTATATTAGGTAACAATGTGTTATTTCTAAGGTGAGCTAGAGCCTCTACAGAGAAGACTTCCAGGGCACACATGACAACTACTGATTTTCATTGCACACTCACAACAGAAGACATCAAAAGTAGACTGAACTATGGCTTAACTTCATAGTAGCACCAAACAATGACATTTTGGTAACCAAGTCATGTTTGGAATGTTATTTTACTGATCTAACATGTGTGGACAGGGTAATGAGAACAAATTATATATTTTTTTAAATAGCCGCTTTTTGTACAAAGAGCGTTATCCACAAGCAGTTGTCCATCCTTGCACAACGCAGGAACTAACAACTTACAGCTTTAATAACTCCTTACTGTGTAAAGTTAATGTTCAATAGATAATAAAAATAATGAAAAGACAAACTGAAGTTAAGATATTTCACCGCTACACATCAAAATTAATTTTGATGTACATTTTTTGCTGATATTTTCTGCATTCGATTAAATTTTCAATCTTTTTTATACTACATGTGAGCTGCGTATATGTATTTTACACATCTGCTTAAATAAAATGGTGAGCTGTGAGTTATTTATGCTATGTGATCCTGCATGTGAAAGCAGATATGGGAGCATATGTGCAGTACACACATTAGGAGACTATGAAGACTATGGGAGTCTCATTAGAGTGTTGAAGAGTCTAAGAATCTATTCAGCCTGTTAATTTCCCTGGCTGATATCTTCCCTCCTGTGCAGGCTGAAGTGGCTTTACAGTGGCTCATCGGTCCCTCTAAAAGGCCTCCTCATTTAACCACAGTGCATTATTTATTTTAAATAACATTCCTTTAAAAGCCAAGGATGCTTTTTGTACAAAGCCAACTGTCTGAATAAATTGCTATGCAGGAGCCCTTACTGGGTAAAAATTAATTTATGGAATGTTTAAAAAGGGATTTTTTTTCTCTCCATGCGCACTCTTCTTCTCTTCTTAGTCGACACCAATTAAAAGGAAGGTTCAAGGCAAGGTTCATTATCATTAGAAAAGAGATGAGAACGAAGGAGGGTGAATTGTTGGAGGAAAAAAGGCTTTACAAAATGAAGAGGTGATTTTTGAAATACATTTGGTTTGTAAGAAGGATGCTGAATATTTTTCTATTTGGGGATGAATAGAGCTGCCTCGGCCTGTTTTGTTGAGCAACATTTGTTACATCTCTTTCCATTTCTCCTTTTTACACTTTCAATCAGTAAAGATCCCACTAAAAAACGTTCCGGGTCTGTGGTCTACAACACCCATAAATTTTTTATCAACTCTGAGCTCTAAAGTCATATTTATGACACAATTTCAGGTTATCTTGAAACGGATTTGAGTTGATCTTTGAAGAAACACCACCCAGATTTTAAGCGACACTGAGGTACACATTTTCATAACATTATTAAAATCAGTTTTTTATAACTTAAATACATGCTGAATTGTTTTCTTTGACACCATGTGCATTCTATAGTATAATATATATAAAATATATAAAAGTCTGTTTACACCTCAGAGTTTCCATATGTTCACATATTTGCAGCAGCCCTCCACAATATCAGCACAGCCACATGTTGATTTTCTATTTATGGAATTGCGCATTTTTTTTGCTCTCTCTCCTAGAATTACATCTTTGAAAGAAACAGCAATGTATATTATGGTGTTAACATAGTATGAAAATTCTGTGCACATAAAAACCATGAGGGTGAACATGATATGTTTCGCATAGAACAGCATCCCCTGGCAGAGAAGAGAAGCATGCTTGCGAGGGGGCATTTCTGCTCAATGTGCACTAACACAACCCTGTGGTGCCGTGTGATACGAGCGCACAAAGCGGTATATGGAGGCAGAAAAGCAAAATAGCATTTCTGCTCATGGTCATGGATTTGTTACAAGCGCAAGCTCAACCCCCTACTGTAACTACTACTGTGGAAAGGAAAATTAAAGACTTTATAAGATGAGTTAACACTTTACATGTCCATGAAGCTACCGGTGTGCACGTGACATAAAGTTCATAATCTGCCTTAGTCTAAATGGGTCAGCACAAACCAGTGAGTGGACATCCATGTGCACCCCTAAATTTATGATGTGTGGTCTGTCTTCTCTGCATGCATTCCAACAGTAACCTGGACACTGGTTTTGGTGCTGTATTCCCTATCCTTTTTACTACTTAAGCTAAGCAGTAACATTAGCTGTTCCGCCTGTTTAAGCGTCAGATTGAATCTGAATATACGTTCATCAAAACACTGGACAAAAACTAGACAACAAAAAGTTTATAGTACACAAAAGAAAACATTTTACCATCATATCTGGCAGGAAAACACAGCTAAGCATACATACAAGCGCAACATTTTGATCACAAGTAACTGTAAAAGCACGGTGGTATTCAGGCAGCCATGGAACGCACAGCATCTTATATGCCACATGTGGCCTCATTCCCCACAGCAAAATTCCTTCCTTTCATATCCAGCTATCTGTCTATTCGCTTACAGCACCTCAGAGGTTAAGGGCTGCCTCGGGTATCTAAGGCACCAACCCACCGACTCCATGCCTTACAGAGGCTGGCATCTTGCTGTGTACGTTTCAATGCATCCATCACTCTGTGCATGTATATAAATGTACCTATGGCCAAGTTATACGCCTTGGGCTTGTGTCACTCCAAATACCGTTTGGTGAAATTGCTTCTTGGCTAGTTTGCAGCACCATGTCCATCTGCTGCTACAATATAATTAGAAAAAAGCCTTCCTGAATGAAGTGCAAGTTGCTTTGATGGCAACATCTCCAAGGCACATGTGCACCCACCCACAGAGACACTTCAGATAAATAAAAATACGAACATACAACCACACATATTAACATGCAAATGCGTATATAAACTCAAATCTAATGCTGTAAACTTAATCTACAATTTAACAACCATCTGACATGGACTGTAGTCTCTTTACATTACCTCCTTGATCCTCGAACCATTCATTTTAGTGTATTGCTTTCTGTTGAAGCTTTCTCACTCTCAAATTTGATCAACCCCTTCTGTCATCTGTTTTCTATTCTTATGCTTTCTCTTCCACTGTATACATTGCGTCTAAAATTTCCCCTTGGGGTTTAAGCATAAGGCCTGCAAAGGTCAAAACTTCTTACTGTCATCTTGCATGACTTAACGTATATCAAACCCGTCTCTATACTTTAACATATGGAATCTGGATGTGACATCCATTGAGAAAGACTCAGACAAAGTGCTCATATCCTCATCAGTGTGTATGTGTT
>JAPZDY010000025.1:20704818-20722049 GCA_029783645.1 Ctenochaetus hawaiiensis
ACCAAAAAATACAGCATCAGTTTGCAAAGAAGGATCTATCAAAGGACGTAGAGGGTACAGCCTTAAACACCAAATGTAAAAAAGTGCAGGTGTCTTATGACTGAAATAATGAAAGATTTGAGAAAGGCAGGGAAAAGAGTTATATTATTCAGAAAATTCTTGTAATTAAGCAATGAATACCCCATCTGAGGACTGTATTTGAGGTTAAAAGACCTGACTAAAACTCAAACTTAATTTAACTAAAACTTCGTGGATATTTGCTGTCATTCTCCTTAGTGTAGAATACTATTTCCATGTCACTCCTAAACTGCTAAGTCTTATTAAAAATGCATATACTCAATCTAACTGCTAGCTTTTTATTTGAAGAAAATTGCAGTATTTATTAAAATCTGATTTATGAGAAATTACAACTGGCATCTCAATGGATATTCCTGTGGAACTGTTGTAAGCGTTTTAATAGTGCAAAGCTGCCTATGGCATTTGTGTGCGTTTTTTTGTGTGTGTCTTTGCATGTGTACATTCCTGCTTCCATGTGTGCCTCCATGCATCTATACATGAATACATTAGCTAGGTGGGGCGGACATGAAGCCAAATCCCAGAGAATTTGCCTCCTAATAAATAAATCATTATAAAAAAGAACAATTTAAAGTGTTTTTCATCTTAAATAATTGATGTCTTTGTTCATAGTCAGTTTAATAAGTGGTCTGATTTTCTCTTGGATAAAAAATGGGAATAATAGGACAAAAGGCAGGAACATCAGAAGCACTAATACAAATAATAGGGCTAAAAAAGTAACAAGGGCAATGATAGAGAGCAGGGGTGTGGGGGTTGCACGCACATAGAAAAACACACACACTGTCTTTCTGCCTCAAACAAATTCTATTGAAAACAGATGGCATAAGAATTATCCAATGTCCTGTCACTGTCTTTTTATATGCTAATCCAGCTTCTACACAAAACTGAGTCTCTTTGATCAGATATTAGGTCACAGAGGCTCAATCAAGCCAAGACAATCATGCTGCTGGGGTATTACAACACACTGAGACAGGTAGTCAAACAGCAATGTATCAATGCATATTACGCTGTGAGACTCAGGTAATGTCAGGAGTTTACACAGCAAAGATGATGTTGCTTTCAGCAATTCAAGGCTAGAAATTTGGATGTGTTTTCGTAACACTGCACCACACCTTAATTTTTAGCTCCATGATAAATTATCTTTGCATAACCTTGCGTTATGTTTTATTATTTGCTGGCAGTCATTCTGTCATTCAAATAGTATTTACACAGAGGGAGTCTTTCAGTTTTCTGTTCTGCTGAACTCATTTGCTGTTTCAAGATATTTATGCTTAAAGGTGCTTTTGTTGAAAATTCATTGTTTACTGCATGTGCAGCAAGTCTGCTGAAAACTGATGGCATTAACAGGTGTTCTGGCCTTTACTGTGAGACCAACTAAGGGACCATGATTACAAGAAAGTAATATTACCTTAAGTTTGATCTAAAAGTGGGTTTTTGTGACTTTTTTTTAAAAACTTTTGTCAGTTCTTTGACAAAACACACAAATAAAAATAATGACAGCAAATACTTTGTATGTCACATGTAATGATCACTCCGGATTGGTGAGCAAGAAGGTGGAGTAGTGAACTCATAAGACAGTAAGGTACTAAGATATTTTACACATCAGCCAAAACAAATCAAAAACGGGAAATTCCAGCTAATGAAAACAAACGCTCTTTCTCTTGCATATATGTCTTGTGGACATAAAAGAGCAGTGAGCCCACATCATGAGCTCTGATCATGCTATTATCTGTACACATAAGGCAGAACTATTGAGTACAGAGAGCTAAATGGAGTGAAACAGATTTAAATATTACTCATTCACTCTTAAAGTTGAGAGGGTAGACTTGTGTGGGGGTGATAACTCCCTTGAGCTCAAGATCAAAATGACCTATATTCCAGGCCACCCATTCTGTCTTTTCCTTTTAGCTTTCCAGTGTGTACAGCCCAAGAAAAGACAAAATAAATAATCCAATTATTTTATTTATGAACTTTGGATACTGAAGCTTGATTGATCTGAAACCAATAAAACAGGCAAAATGAAGTTCAGAAATATAGGCTTGTCAAAACATTCCAAGTCAACCATTGATCAACTATTAACCACAGTCTCTTGGTGACAAGAGAAAAGATACATACAATCCGCAACAGTAAAATAAGTTACACACAACTAAAGGATGATAAACCATACACAGAAGAACACACACACACATGGGAGTCAGTAGAGGGACTTGTGAGGACAGATTTATTGAGTTCATCCGTGAAAAACCACACACGAATAGTCACACATATGCTTCCCCACATTCACACAGAGTAATCATCAGATCAGATCAGATATCAAAAAGCAGTGTCTGTCTGGAAGATTAGAAGAGCCATCTGTCTGCCATGTGGAAAGCCTCGGATTATCAATAAACTTCACACACTTCTGTATGTGATGCTATCTGTGCTCATGTGTTTGATCCAGGCACTGAGTGTGGGATGCAAGAGTGAAAAAGAACCACGGAATAAAAGACAAAATAAATAAATAACCAGTTTACCTTAGATTGACCTTATTAATTTATTTTGGGCTGAAATTCCACCAGCCTAGTTTGGTTCCTACTGGATTGGTCAAAAAACTGCAACAAAATATCTTTAAAGACCAAATGTGCCTAAAAACATCAGCAAGAAAATGACTCATGGCAACACTAAATGCTTAATCAATACATAAGTATTGATTGCTTTTCTGTATTTACATTGGTAACTTTCCCAGTATAGATCTGTATTTCTAATATAACCACAAGATAATAGAGCAGAGAAAGATTCAATTGAAGCAAAGTAAGAACATACAAGTGAACCACAACAGAAGATGTAAACTCAATGAAAGTGGACAAAAGTTTCTTTGCACACACACAGAACCCTTCAAACAAATTCAAGCTCAATTATTACTTATCTACACCCAGCCTTGCAAAGCGGATAGCAGACAAGCCATTAGGCTTTTAACCTGTGGATGACCAAATACTCACACACAGACACACACACCCACATACACAAACACACACATTTACTTATATTCATTCGTAGTTTCCATCTGGTCAAGCAAGGTCCTGCTGATGCTTCCAGTCAAGTCATCTTTTCTGCTTGGTGATCAAGGTTACTTTGTCCAATGATGATTCAAATTAAACCCACTGCTCAAATCATCCGCAACTTTTAAATCCACTTTATCTAATATCTGTGCTCTCACATGGAAATCTTGCACATAGCTGATTCATTTATATGTATGAAGGAGAGATCAGACAGAGACACATGTAGAATTAATTTTCCACAATGACAGAAGTGCACACGCGCTCAAACACACACACTGTATCACATTAAAGTACTTATGAGTACCACTTCTCTAACCCATGTAAGCATTCCCTTATTTCTCAGTTTGACTGTGTGACTGGTCCTCACAAAACCCATGAATTCATAAAACACACAAACACTCATGCTCACAGTTTTCTCTCTTTTTTTTTTAACAGGTAGCCGGTGCTTTCAATTCAGCAGGTGGCCTCATTTGAGGATCCACATACAAAGATACAGGTCACCCCTGCTTTCCATCTCAGTGAGTGGTCAGCGAGCAATGGCACTGATGGCTGAACATTGGACACTCAGACAGGGAGCAGGGGTTATCTTCCAAAACAACACAAAAAAGGGCCAAAGAAAGAGAGAGGGAGATAGAAAAACCTCAAAGGGGGCCTTGGAAAGTCATTTACTACATGTCCTTGAATGCCTAACTCTCAGTTTCTTTGCTTTTTATTCGTATGTCACCCACACACTCTCTCCGCCCACACCAACAGCCTGGCATGCCACATTAATTACTAACGTCTTTCAAGCTTTCATTTCCTCTTCATGAGAGAAATTACATTTGTTTTCCTCGTTGAGTCAAGATGACAGGGAAAACAAAGAGGAGAGGACAAATTAAAAGTAAGAAAGACTAAAAAGTCTCTTTCAGCTCTGTTAAATAACAGACAAGCTAATTATTCAAAAACAGAGAAAGCGACAATGAGTTGTCAAATGTCAAATAATATAGGTCCTCTCGCTGTGGTCTTTATGCTCCACTCTCAAGGAGTCCGACACAATATTGTACTGTTTGTCCTCCAAAAGAGGACAGTTAAGTTAGTCACTAACATAACTTTACTTCTCAATGAACACAAGTAACTGTATGAAAACATTTACATTTTGAATTGAGAGAACTTTATTTTGTTAAATTATTTTATTAAAATAGAATTTGAGCTGTAGTGGCCTTTATTAAAATGGCGTTTCCTCTGTTTTATATCTGACAGGCTAACTTACAATGCAGTGTTATAGTGCAAGGATGCAGAAGGAGTGTTAATTGGCAGAAATTTAGGCCCCACCATTATGTCACACACCTTAAAAAAAAACAAAAACAAAAACAAATGGAAAGGTATTTTACATTTTTCATTGTCAACAAATTTAAGACCAAAATATTCAATCCACTGTCAAATACTGCAGTATTTCCTCAGTCTGTTGTACCTGCCCCAAACCCCTTTTGTTCACACTAAAGGCGCAAATTATCGGCTGATTAGATATCTTGACAGTTTCACCTGGGTTGATCTATAAATGAGAAGAGCCCATCCAGGTACTTTGAAATTGCGCGATGCGTTCCCCTCACACCATTTGGGTGAGAACAGTCCCTCTAATATGAATGGCAGTAAAGGTCATTTTCAATGTCTTTGCCAATTTAACGGCATACCATAAAAATACCGTGTTGCATTTAAACCATTTGAAGCTACCATTAGGCAAAATAATTATGTTATATAATTGCTAATCAATGATTAGCAGTCATGGAGAGAAAAATAAAAGCACAGGCTGAGGAGTGTCATCATTTTGCCTCCATCAAAGCAAAGAACCTGACATATGTAACTCAAAGAACCTTTAGTCCATTAACCTAGATTTTGCTATTTTGGAAGTCTGTTGTTCAATATGTTACTGTCACTCACTGTACTAATTCACTAAGCTTATTGGAGTTTATCCATTCAGTTGGCTGAGCAGCATTACTTGAAATAATTAACAATGCATGCAATGTTCTATGAGTTTCCTGGGCCTCCTGTTAGGGAAGCTACAGTGGTTAAAATAGAAGTGCTCAGTCAAAATTAAATTATTCCCAGGTTTTGCTAAAAATATTAATCACCTCAACCATGAGAGGTTCTTGAGTACATAGTCATTACCCGACACAAAAAATGCAGTGATGGATCCAGCAGTATACATGATTAGCTGGAGACAGAAGTAGGCAGACACACACACAAGCTAACACACAGAGAAATTCATGATCCCCTCCAAGTTTACGCTTGGCACAGGTCCCAACTTCAATCAGTTCAATCAGTCACAGTTGCCTAAGAAAATATGGTTTTATTCATATTAACAGATGAGAACTGGTAGGATAGGGGGCAATAAAGGTTTGCCACATACACACAACTTGAAGCTGCCCTACATAACCGCAGGCGTGTTGTGTTGCCCACTGAGCAGCTCAAGTTGAGACACTGGGGGTTAAATGCTTTGTTAAATGGCACCTGATGTAACCTGCTGAAGGAGAAGCAAGAGTCCTTCAATCTCTAACACCGTGTGGATGTTTTGGTCTGAGATTTGAACTGTCAATCTGGAAGCCATTTACTTTTATTTTTTTGTTATTAAGTCACCCCTTCTGCCAGAAAGCATCATCTCCGTGCTTTGATTTCGGCTCATAACACTGGATGTGAGCAAACCCTGGCTTCTCTCTTCATCCCCTTTCCAGACATCTTCCTTGTTTCCTCGACCCTGCCTTCCTCAAACCCCTCCACATCCAACCTGTTCCCTCGGCTCTTGCCTTATCCCATTACTCACATCCCCTCCATGATATTCCGATTATATCCCTACAGGGTATTCCCAATCCCTGTGGAATGCAGGCAGTATTCCTGGGATAACAGGGGGTTGACTGGCTGACTGGCTTCTGCTGGGAATAGGGAATACTATTCCTTACTCCAGTGGGAAGCAGCTTCTATCCAGCGTCTCCTTCATTTATCTCCAGCTTTCTTCATCAGAGAAATTAAAGTACAAGTGAACAAATGAATGGACAGCAGAAGACTGGAATGGGGATTCTTACTTCCATTATTCCTTTCTTTCCTACTAATCCTGCTTCTCTCTGGTTTCTCTCATTGAAAGATGAGATATCACCACCCTTTAAGGTATCATTTTGTTCTATTTTTTGTTATTTCTCATATGACCTAAGAGCAGTCTCTCTCTCAATCAGCTGTAACTCTCTTTCTTTGCTTCTAAGCCTCACATATTTTAAAGTATTTTCAGCAACAGGGGAGATTTCCATCCATGGACAAATGAGTAGAAAGCAAGAATAATCAGCTTCCCTTCTGCAGTCCCTTACAGGTATGCTGATGTTTTGACCACTAACTATTTACCTTTGACTCAACTAGTCATTTGGTTGTCTAGTCAAAAAATACCAAAAGGGATACATACATACCTAAGACTTTAATGTTTTTTTACTACTGATACAAAACCTGACTGAAAAGGTCAGTCGACAATGCTTTTAAAAATTCTTTCCCTCAAAGTAATCGATGAATTAGATTGAGAAGTGATCCCTCCTTTCCTGGAGCTATCCCACTTTCCTTCTTCTCCTTTATCTATAGTTCCCTCAAGGGAATCTTATGGCAGAAATAGTCAGGTCCCTAATTCCACGGTCTCTAAATGGTTACTGGGTGCTACCTACATATGGGTCACCTTGTAGGATCACTAAAACACACACACACACATGCACACACACACATATGTCCACACATGGGGCTTGGGATCACTCTAATCTCCTGGCCTCTAAATGGTTACACTTGACTGCTTGGACTCATGGGTCTATTTGTAGGACTTGACTTGTAGGACAATTTCATAGCCTTGGAAACTCTTTGGGATGTGTGTGTGTGTGATGTGTGTGTGTGTGTGTGTGTGTGTGTGAGTTTGTGCGTGTGCGTTTGTGTGGGTGCGTGTGTGTGTGTGTGTGTGTGTGTGTGTGTGAATGCTGCTTTACAGGGATCGGAGGGGGATATTCCTTCATCATTTTAGCAGTATTACTCCGCTACAGCCACATATAAAAATAAAAGAAATTATGAGTTTTGTTTTTTTTTTTTACATTTGGGACAGGAACTGTAATCATCACCAGTGTTATCAAGTTAGAAAAGTACTAAACTCTTCTGAAAAATTATATCAAGCGATATATTAAAACCAAAATGCATTTAAGTACTTTGTAGAATATCAAAAGCCCCAATAAAATGACAACAACTGTTTTGCTGAGCAACATCTTATATTCAAATCGATCCTCATGTCATCACACTAATATTTGCATACTCATATTTACATATTAACAGTATGTCTGCTTCAAACTTCAGGGAATTATGTTAAACATATTCAATTTATCCAATTTAACTGTAAATGCAGTAATAGAAATATCTTTATTTCAAAATACTTGCTTAGAAAAATAAATTCCAGGCTAGTTGCACACAGCTATATTATTTGATATACATCCATTGCTTTCAACTACAGTTTCCCAATTCACTTGACCTCCTTTTGCACTTCACTTTCTCTTATCTAAAATCTTTCCTGTCACCATTTCTTCTACCACTCTATTTTTTCTCTACCTATCCATCTCTTAATTTCCTATTTCTACAGATTTGCCAGTCTAGGGGCAGTACATTGCTTTCCCTGTTCACCTCCCTTTTTTTTCAACAGTAGCTTTGGCTGATTTTGGCTTCAAGTGCATCTGGCTCTGTCGGCTGTGCCCTTCATCCCAGCACCCGCCTCCCATCCCTACTGACTCTTCCCCTCGTTTGTCCTTACATCACTTTCCCATTTGCTTTTTCACCTCTTTGGTTCCCTCAATCAGCAAAGCAGGACTGTCAGACACACACTGTTGTGAGACACTGGAGACACAGAGCTAGTGTGTGGAGTCTTTCTCACGCGCCTCTGCACACCAGGTGATACAGCTCATCTTGCAGAATGACAGCTGTCGAAAAGTGAACTGACTATCACACACATTTTCTGTGTAATTCCCATCATATATGCAGCTGTGTGCAAGAAGAGCAAATGTGTGTGAGAGCTGACTGCGTGTGCCATCCTGCGTGTGTGTGTATTGGGGAAAGGTGGAGTCAGAGAGAACATTGTAAGTTTTCATTGGTTATAACATTGCGGCGTGTAATGTTGCGTAGCACACAGTCAGCCAATCAGGAGATCCTCACAGACTTCGTTTTATGAATGAGAAGGCATGTATGCGAGGTACACACACTCAGAGTGAGAATACTCTACAGTGATGTAATACAATCACAGAGAGCAGAAGAAGTGCTTGTAGTACAAATGCGGCATGAAGTGAATCAGAGCTGTTGGTCAATATTTTAGCTTAAGAATTTATAATTGTCAATTAGAAATATCCTGGAATATGCATTTAAATAAAGTAATGTAGTAGGTAAGAAAATCCATTAATTGCATAAAAATGTCACATAACATGGAACATGGGATATATACAGTAAGTTGCAGTAAGTCTATATTAAATTTACAAATATGCCATGTTTTCCCTCTGGCCACACTATATGCATACATCCAGCTCTGGTTCAAATACATAAAAAAGTAATGCATTGAAAGATACAAGCACAATAATAACTCTTGATCTATCAAGCTTTCTTATAAAACCAGATGTAATATTTTCATTAAATTACCTATCAATCATAATTTCAAAGCAGTTCATTGTGTAAAAGGTGCAGTAGACTGCACGGCATGCGAAACCTCTGGCATTTTCTATCCACTGCAACACCTGCTGATCAATAAGTGCTTGTATCATTTTATCAGAACAGCTCACACCCTTTTCACACTCATATCCTCCAACCGTCTGTGTCCAAACCAGGAACTGGGAACGCCTGATTGGGCTGATATTGTGTACCAGGGAGTAATTTTGCCTAACCGGTATGTAAAATCATAACTGAAGTGCTGTGTGTGGGGCTGGCTGGCAGAGAGGAGATTGAGAGGGGAGGAGAGCAGCCAAAAACAATCAAAACATCCTGGTGTGACTTTCCATGAAGGGTGTGTGTGTGTTTGTGGCTGTGTGTTGGTGCGTGCATGCATGCACGTACATGCATGTGTGTGTTTGTGTGCTCAAGCCCATCTGTGAGCATACACGCCTTTCTATGAAGTCACTATTCGGCACATCGCTCTGCTGCTCAAATGGGTTTGTATTTGTGTATTATCAGCATCATAGGTAAACAGTGCCCTCTTTGGTTTTATGGAGGAACAACAACTCACAATAACCCCAGCTAAAAAAACACAAGCAGCAAGAGAAGAGGGGAGATAATGAAAGCATAGAGAAGTAACACAGTTTGCTGTTTCAGTAGTAGTGAGGTAAAACATAACAGTGGAAAAACCCAAGGGAGACAGGAGAGACTTTTTTTTTTCTCAGATTTTTCAGAAGGACTACTTCTTATATATTTTATATGTTTTATAACTGAATAGCTTATCAGGATGCTTACTTATAACCTCAACTAGCTAGTCCAATAAACTTTAACGTTAAATTAGATAAAATACTCATGTCTCATATTATTATGTTCTTTTAACTCATTGCTATCATTATAAGGTTATTATTATTATGTCGTTATTAGATTCACAGTTTTATAGTTTAGTAACAGGATAAGGGAACTACAGCTGTTTTTCATTCTACAATCTTATGTTGTAAAATGACTGTTAAAAAAATCTTCAATTTTGATGAAAGATGTCCTGTTATTCATTTTTCCTTTACAGATTCCCTACCTGGATTTTGACTATGTTTTAACACAGAGTACAAATCCAATACCAATGCTGAGTTACAGTGTACTGGCCCTACTCTTTTCCTTTACTTTTAAGCTATGGTGTGCACACAATGCAATGCTGTCCAGAGGAGAAGAGTCACAACAGAGCAGAAAGGCATAACCAAAATTAAAGACTTGAAGACAACTTGTGTAATCACCAATACCAGATTCAGCATGTTAGAAAGTATCAGACACAGTTCTAATGTAGGTATCAGTATCAAACCAATCTACAGCCACTTTATATTAAACCTTCAAATCAACAAGGCTCTTGTTATATAAAAGTCTATATGATGTCTTATAATGTTACATTGTTTTGATTTCACATTGAAACAAAGAGCTGGCATCAATTTGTTATCATTACTAGTCAAATAAGATTATGAGTAGCCTAAAAGAGCTGAAAGCTACAACTTTGTAAAACTATGAATGAAAATACAGACAATGTTTTTTAGAAGGATGACCTCATACTGATATTGCAGGGTACATCTCTTCTTTCAACAAAAAACTCTTTCCATGAGTCAAGGTTGCCACCTAGAGGTCAACATAAGAACTGCTACTACGTCTCACACCAGGTGATGTCATTGCTTAGAAAGACAAGAAGAGTTAGAAAGGGGATGAAAGAGGGACAGGGGAGTGCAGGGGGTGTGAAGGAGAGAAAACAGGCAGGAGAGATGAAAGGGAGGGAGAGGGGGTGATGTCATGTTTTACGAGCAGTAGAAGCTCTGTCTTTGTTTAAATTCTTTTTATTTACTCTGTAGATCAACATTGCGGATCAGAAAGATTGACACTAGACAGAGGTATCGGTCTGAAATTTGCATGATGTCATCAATTTGAACAGTTGCTTTAAAGAAGAACATATCATTCAGACTCAAAAATGATAATGTTCCACCTACTCAAAGTTCTCATGTTCAATCTGGTCGAAGATTAGACACTACATCCTTGAGGAACCCAATTTCGTCCTTGTCATTCCAGAGTTTTCCACTCTCTCCAGTGCACTCCCAACAATTTCATGCAATTCCAGACAACTGCATTGCATTCCATACTATACAATTCAAAACAATCACTGCCTGTCTTGAGTGTAATCTTCCCTGATTCTAGCCATGACAGGCAATTTCTCTCTAAAACAATCTCACAGTAAAACACAATGAGCAAAGACATGCACACTCAAAAAGGGGAGGGGGATGTAAAGAGTAGAAAAAAAAGTTAAGAGAGAGAAAAGAGAGGAAAGAGGAGACAGTGTGGCAAACAAAGGGAGACAAAGCAATATGAAGAGAAAAAGGAGACAGAAACCAAACTTATCCATAAGCTTTAACAGTGAGACATTATCCTTGAATTACTTTATTGTCAGAAGAGCCAGAGAGAAATAAACAAGACAATAAGAAAGCTACTTAGTGAGGCAAACAACCATTTTAAATAAAGTGGCAAGTAACCGATGACTGCTTTTTTGCTTTGTTACCTGTCAGACACAGTCACAAAAACATTGCAAAACAATTTCATTTATACATATGTAGATCTAGCTATATATCTAGCTGTAACTTAAATATGTTTCAGCAGTGGTCATGTTGTTGTACTCTACTCACAGCCCGCATACAATTAGGTGTAAAGAAAGATACACACACACAGCTAGGCACTCATGACATTGCAGCACTGCATCAAAGCAGACTCGGAGAGAAATTAACTAAATAAAAACTAATTCTAGTGTCAATAAGGTAAACTCTTGCAAATTTTAGAAGTATCAGTGTCCAACAAAACATGAACACAATCACACCCTCACGCAAATGCATGTAGTCATGCAAATTATATGGAAAGGCAGACTGAAAGCCATTCAAACAACTCAACTATTACAACTGTGACCCATTTTCTTCAGATCCTTGTAAAAATCAACATTACCATCTATCTGTTGTAGTCTTGAGTGTCTGTCTCACACACATACCCACACCAAGTGGTGTGTCTTAGCTTGAATGATAACAGCAGTCGACGATGCCCAAACAAAATAAATTCATTTGTTTTTAATTGATAATGGTAAGCATAGACGTTTCTACAGTTATTTGCCAGTAATTTTAACTACAGAGCTGAAATCTTTTAAATTAAATAGCTGTTATATTTGTTAGGACTTTTCCTGGACCAAGATCCCTGTGTGGTCACTATATGGTCACACTTAATGGAGAAAAAAAGAGACAGAAACAAACCTGATACAGAGCTTAGATACATTCAATATCCCTAACAGCAAGTTTTAACCATATTACCTGACAGTGTATTACATTACATCATCCTAAAATGCATCTGTTTTTGCTGAGGACCTTTAGATGACTAAAGGAGCTATATACTGTAATCAGATTCTGAGACAGCAGGAGATTTCTCAAACAGAAATCAGAGTGGGAACAGAAAATAACTTTGAAACTAAAAACAACAGGTTTTCATCACACTCACTTCCTGAGAGACAATTGCCACATTCCACTAAATTGCAGAGACAAAATAGATCCATAGTAAGACCCTTAGCACACTGAATATCAAGCCTGGAAGGTTTCACACAGGAAATGCTTTTGGAGGGAAAATGTGAGATAGCAAAGCATGAGAGACAGTGTGAGAGAGAGACAAGTTGTATCTGAGCCAAGCTTAAGTGACAGAGACAACTGTTAAAAACCAAAAGAAGGTGGAATAGATCAAGGGTCAACACTACTAGATGAGATGGAAAACTGTTTCCCTGTATTCATGTGTATGGGTAATATAGATTGCGTCTTTGTCTTTGTGATGCGTGCGTGCCTGTGTGTGTGTGTGTGTGTGTGTGTGTGTGTGCGTGTGTGTGTGTGTGTGTGTATGAGTGAATGAGCACATCTGCATTTTTGAAGTGTGTGATTAATGTCCTTTTAAAGGCTGTGGAGACCCCATAGTGAGAGAGAAACGCCTGAGGGGTTAATATTATCGCTCCTCTCTCTCTCACTCCCCGTCTCTTTCATAGCCTCCCACAACACACACATACTGACACTCATACAAAATAAGCTGCATAAGGCATGTTATACCTTAAAAAGACACTCATTCTGTATATTTTTTAAGGACTATGCAACAAATCATACACAATGCCACAGTCAGACCAAAAAGATTTAATTGTAATCTAACCTTAACTGATTATAATGAGCATGGGATCGCACACATACACACACACTTATGCACACACAACACCACAGATGAGGAAACTATAATTTTCACTACAATTCCACACACATATATTAATTGAAAAATTCTCTTCCAATGTTAAGGACAAAATCAAGCTGGTTCATAAAAAATAAGCAGACACCATTAACTGTTCTAACTCAATATACTTGGCTGATAAAGTTTTTCAAGGACAGTACACAGTGTGAGTGCTCACTTCAAGGTAAATGAAGTCTCCTACAAGAAAAACACCTTAGGCAGAACTGATCTACAAAGCAAGCCTGCCCCCTTGTGTTTAATAAGAATAATGGCATCAGTTCTATAGACAGACATGACAGAATAAAAAATTATTAAGGAACAACTGGTCATTCAATACCCCTCTTCAATCAATTACCTTAACATCCATTCATATTTGTCTGCATTATGTTTATTAAACTTATAGGTAGCAGGATTTTTTTGTGTATTTTTATTTGTATTAGGGTTTCGTTTCCTGATTTCAGTCGATAAACTTCATACAAATCACCACAATTAAACAGTTTCTTACCGGTCATCTTGTATCCACTTGCAGCTAGCTGTCCGGCCATGTATTCTCCATCTGAGTTGTTATGACTGCAGCCCCACGTTTTCATCCAGATTTTCTGGGTGCCAGGGATCACACTACAAACAACAATAAAAACACTGAAATATGTTTATTTTATTAAATTACAAAATTGATGCATGCATAAAGGTGAGCCAATGATAAAATCTACATCTAAAACTAATGTTTTTGCATACATCTGCCATAAAATGTCAATCAAAAGATCAACTAATAAAAACCTGTCAAGTTTGGCCACTGTTTTTTGCTCAGATATAGTAAGGCAGACATCAAGGACATTTTCACACTGAACTTGATTGGTTTAGGTTAAGGTAAAAAGCTGTCAACTAAACTCTGGTGCAGGACAAACCTGCCTATAAAGACTATGAGGAGGTTTCATTTGAAGTGTAAAGGCAAGGCAGACAAATCACATTATTCCATCTGGGCTCTCAGGTGAGCCCATGGCATCTAGAGGTTGAACCTGGGTCACTGGGATTCACTGCTTAACCCTCTGGGGGTGACGTGGGCCTATCAGCGAAACACCCAAGAAGGAGGGCGCCCACTTGATAACCCAAAGGATGCCATCGCTCACCTGACCTTCCCATGGAGTCTCATTAGTGCCTCCAGCATGTAACAAGGGATAACAACACCTAGTCTGGCCTGGTAAGTAAGTATCAGTAGTGCTCACTGCAGGCTTGCAAACAACATTCCCACTCTTCTTCCTTGCCTCACCCATGAAAGTGGGGGAGTAGAGGGAGGTAGAGCAAAGCCCCGACCGGTGGGGGAGAGTTTAGCCCCACAAGGCATCTCTCCCTGACTCTACCTTCCTCATTCAAACTGGCCGCCACTTTCTGGGAAACTAGGGTAGGAAATAAGCCACTCTCCGGCGCAACATTTCAAGACCCAAAGGATACCAACACTCAATTGATATTCTCACAGAGTCTTATTGGTGCCTCAAGCATGTATGTATTAGGGGATATCAACATCTAGTCCTACACAACAGATCTAATAACAAATATGATATCAGGGATTTTTCCTTTATCCATGAGAGTGCAAAGGAGGAATTAAAACAGGTGTGTTCAGCTTGTGTCCATCCCCTTGTAATTTAGAACTTCTCCAATCAAAAAAAAAGTAAATTATGAAACACCATTGTAAAAGACCCCTGTAGTATTACTAAAATGCCTTGTGTTGTCCTGTTTAGTCTGTCTGTCACTATTCATAACATATGTGGTCTGTTGGTAAACTCTACTAACACTGCTGACAAACAATCATTTCGTCTCTAGGTGTTTGTGTCAAAAGAAGTTAAATAAGAAAACAAGGGGCAGTTATTAGTGATAGTTATTAATGCATTTTGACTTTGGTTTTATCCTACAGATAAATGTATCTCTGATGATGCAGGATTACATTTACCTCAACTACCTGATAAATGATTAACATGTTAGTTATTACAGCTTCATGTTTACATATATTTGTAATAAGTGTGTTAACATGAAATGAGCCAGAACTAATAGGCAAAATATATTATTATTTTGCTTTGGTCTGGATAAAGGGAGCTGAACTTCAGAAGTGAAAGCAAAGTTGCTGTTCTTTATCTGCAAATAAAAAAAAAAAACAATGTGCAACAAGCTGCATGTGACAGTAAAATGGAAATTCTGTTATTCACGGTTTTGCTTTCATAGTTTGATTAAGCAGAGAAAAACTGAATGTATCTGGTGTTTAACACCATCTCATCCACCTGATTTTAAAAGTAATTCATAGGGCAGATCTATTGCAGTTGTACTGAAGCAATATCACAATAAACTCACCTCTTTACCTACTGTACCATTGTATCCAACACTGACATACCTGTCTGCTTGGAGCTCCTCATGGCTCAGTTCTTTTTTCTTCCTGGACCTTGGTATGATACTCTTTCTAGCAGATTGTCTCTCATGAGGAGTGGGGTCACTAGAGGACACCATGTCTTCAATGTCTTCAATGAGGGAGTCACAGGCAGATGGCATGATGATCTGAAATTAGAATGTTATTCAAGAGATTATCTCTTGTATAACTGAGACCTGTGTGCAGTAAAATATGCACTTTTTACCAAAAATGGAAGTTGAAAAATTTTAAATTTTTATTTAAATTTAAATTTATTTTTTTCCCTATTATTTCAAAGGGCACAGTATGTATTAAATATGATGTTCTAAAATAGCTACAAGGAACTCTCTCTCTTTTTTGCTGATTTTGTACAAAAGTGGTAATGATTGCAAATACACTAATTGCTATTGATCAAAATAGGATGTAACATAATGCAGTTTAGAAGAGATGCAACTATCAGCAGCCTCCTAAATGTAAGTTGAGTTTCCCAGCTGCGAGTACAAGTAATACTGATATTGTAATAATAATCTATCTGCTCACTGGACAATATATATTATGCACCTTTTTGATAATTTTTCACTATTCAGATTTTTAGCAAATATGTATTGTAGTGAAGTGTAATGTCAGAAGAGTGTTGTAACAAACGACCCGTTGAATTCATGATGCTGCATTTTTGAAATCCTGCCAAAACTGTAGGGCAAATTTTGCCTATATTTAACATTAAATCAGACCATCATGCTGATTAAAGCTGAGCAGCTGTGTGTACTAACACACCTGGGTTAATCAGGCTATCCAATCTACAGAGAATTTTGTCATCAAGGCCAGCTGTGTCTCCCTTCTGAGAAACTAACAGAGACCTAACACTACACGTATAGATTAGAATTACTACTCCTTGGTCAGTCGTTTAAACCTCATGAAAAATCATTTCTGACTGACTAATGTTCCCTAAAACTATTTATCCTGACTAGCTGGGTAAACGTTAGCTGCTGCTGTGGACATGACATAAAAAACTGACTTAACAGAGGTAACATTAGAGGTAACATCGACGAATCGACATAATTTGGGTTAATTGTTTATTACATAAGAAAAGAAGTAAACTCCGTTAAAGTCAAATTAACCTACCTAACCGATGTACCCTTTTCTCATTTTCCCCTATGATCTAATTACGCACACTAGGTGACAAGCATTAACGTCGACTAATAAAAACAGTGAAAACCTATAATACTGTTTAATTTGACGGACGGCTGGCAAGCTACAGTTAGATTTTTTATCTTACATGTTAAAGCTAATCATTAGCTTGGCTAGCCACATAACTAGCTGCTACCCACGTGCCCCTTGTTTTGTTTCGGGAGACTCCTTTAGATACTCCATACATTTCTTACCTGAGTCGCAATGTGGATGTTAGTTCAGATAAATACGTATTCCATGAAAAATATGCTGTAGAAACGGGAAAGAAATTAGTCTTTACACCATCAAAACAGTTGTCACAACTCTCAGTCCGCCATACTTGTGCGTAGTTACGGTAAGTAGAGAGGGACAAACAAGGCACGTGCTTTCACACATCAGGGGAGGGAACAAACGATCATTCCTGATCGACTAAATCGCAACATATAATAAAGATAAGCTTTCAGAATAATTAAAAATACTGACTTTGTTTCCTATCTCTATTTAAATTATGCAGACCGATTTCCATATTTATATTGCCTTTATTGAAATTTTCAATTACAAACACCCAGAGTACAAAAGAAAATCCTTAAATC
>JAPZDY010000025.1:20739742-20759641 GCA_029783645.1 Ctenochaetus hawaiiensis
TTCCCGGGAAAGTTTCAAACGGAATTTACATGCCAAACGCTATTGGTCATTCGACGAACAGTCCCCGCCCATATTACTGCCGTATTGACCAATGACAGTTCAAGATTCGAAGCACCACGTGTTCATTGGCAGTTGTAAACAGGCGGCGTCATCTGTCACGCCTTGCGTGTTCCTTGACAGGACGCTAAGTGGCGCAAGTGACTTATTGTGCTGAGTAGATAGAGTGAAGTGGTAAAAAGTAAGTTAACGGAACCAGTTCATTGCCTTGTAAATTTATTATTATTATATTTTACATTTAATATGTAAATACTGGTCACATCATTTTGATGTTCACTGATCTATTAACTAGGCCCATTTTGTTCGGATACAGTAGAAGAGCAAATCTTTTGTATATCTATAGGTAATGCATTACAGACTGAACAAAAGCCTCGGCTATCCTCTTTAATTATTATTTGATCCATAGGGGGCGGTGCGTAAATGTCAGAATGTCAAGGTCACCAGTCTGTCCTTACACCGACGTCACAGTCCAAGGTAATAAGCGTGGATATGCGGTTGGTAAAAAGTTGAGTGAAAAGTACTAACTATGCTAAATACAACTGTAAAACCCAACCACAAAAATTAATTTTGATCATAAAAGCAAGTTAAATTTAAAATGCGATTGAATTTATTTTACTAATATTTAATATTGTTATCTTTTTTTTTGCTTCTTTTTTTTCTGCCCAAATCCTTCGCAGTCCTAAATGTAATTCCCGGCTTATTTCTTCTAAGTGTGTATTTTTCATATATGCATATTTTTTAAATTATTTGTTCTGAGCGTCTTTGTTTTTTGTATTTGCTTATAACTTTCAATATATGTCATAAAAAAAATTTGAACTTAAAACACATTTAAGCCTATCTGTGAGCTTAAGCACAAGTTGACAAAAAGTAGAAATTGCCTCATCATTCAAAAGGACAGTTAAGCCCTGATGGAAATTGTGTCTAATGCCAATCTATGTTTTATATTGTAACTAAAAGTTAAGTATATACAGACAAATAAGAATATGTTTGCATAAATATGTCACTGTCTTAATGCAAGTACACCATCTTTACCAAAAAATATTAACATTAAGTGGCACAACTAATTGCATTTATTCAAGTACTGTATTAGAGTGCACTTTTGATGTAGTAGTGTTTAACTTGAGTATTTTCACATTATACTATCTCAAACTTCCACTTGCTGCATTTCAGAGGGAACTGAAGGTTTTTTTCCATCACATTTATGTAACAGCTTTAAAAGTCTTTTACACAAAATATGTTTCCAGAAAAAGAAAATGATGTGTTTTTATGGGTTTGCTAAAAAAAAAAAGCATTTTATGATTTTTTTCCTTTTTCATTTCCATGTTGATGAACAGCAATTTAAAGATGCTATTTACAAATTTTTGATTATGAACTTGTGTATAATATACAGGATGAAGAGAGAATGCTGAGGCCTAAACATGGACCTTCTGTGACTGATCCTGTCTTGTGACCTCAGCACTTAGTGGCACAAGGAAGGAAATACTTCACTCAATAGGCATCTATCAATGCTGAATTAAATGAAGTAGGAAACTCTATCATTCAGTGTTAGAGCTGATATATGCTTAGATTAGTTCCCAGAGAGATGGAGAGATTTATTACCTGACTATATTAGACATTTTTCACAGAAGTTTCTCTTTAATAATGTTAACCATCGTTTCATCTTATTCCTTTTCAAAATAAAAGAACGATATACACTTAAGATTTAAAAGGAGGACACAAAATCCATATTTGTGAAAGAGCCATTTCAGTGCGCAGTCTTGTGCAGTGGCCGGTGTGCGATCACAGCACGGACTAAAACGAGACTGCAGAAAGGTTTTCTCCTTTCGGAGAACACATGTCGGTATTTGCTCTATGTTTGTATTACAATGATTTCACCTTGTTTTGCGTCGTTAACCGGATCTTTATTTTGAAAGAATTGACAGGAAAGGCAATTTTAGTTTCCGTCTATCACCGCGAAATAGTCGAATTGAACTCTGGTACTGAGGGCGCAGAGGAGGAGGAGGGAGTTGCAGTACCTGGTCTCATCAGCCTGTGGACTGGTTTGACTTGTCACAGGGGCGCCGGCAAACAATGTATCTTAGTCACAGAAAATAGTGGATAGGCAACTCGTTAAAGAAGGAAAAAGACAACCGGTAACACTGAGGCGTCGCATGCGAAAAAGCACGTAGGATGGGCGAGCGCGCGGACACTGCGTTTAACGTTAGTACCACCGGATCAAAGTGGCTGCTGCCAGTCAGTGAATTCTCGGGCTTTCCTCTTGATCAGGTAGGAGTATCTGTCCATAAATCGGAGTCAGTAAGCATTGTTTTCCGCGCTGTGTTGCCTGAAGAATAGTAGTCTGTGTCACGATTTCATTGTCAAATAGCGGTATGTCACTGAGTGACATGCAGTGATTTCACTCAGTCATCGACGCCCTCATTGCAGTTCATTATTGTAAAGGTAGATATTGGAGACATTCTGTCTTTTTTTTTGTCCAAAACTGAGCAGAAACTGGGCAACGGACACGACCAAGATTAAAAATGAGTCTACTTAAAATTTTGAGTAAAGTATTTGATATTCTGGACTTCTGTGTTTATAAATACCACAACAAAAGTGTACATTCCTGTCGAAGTGATAAGAGTTCAATGGGAATAATGAAACAAGATGGGAAAAACAAAACCTCACATCATACTGTCATTGTATGTCCACACGAGTCTTAGATATTGTTTTTGTCTACAGGTGTTAAAAAAAAGGCAGATCATTTGTTGAGTGTATCTCTCCCTCCTATACAGGTGAATTTTTTGGCGTGTCAGCTTTTCGCCTTGGCTGCTGCCTTCTGGTTTCGTCTCTACCTCAGTCCTTACCATGCCAATCCCCTGGTCCGGCACATTGTGGCCACTCTCCTTGGCATTGCCTTTCTCATCTTCTGCTTTGGATGGTACTGTATAATACTATGGTCCTTTCATTTTCATTCAAATACTGGAGCTTCTCTTTTTTCCTTCATTGAGTCAGTGACATGGCTGATAGCCAACATGTAATGAGTGAAAATATGTACTACTATCTGTAGCAGTTGACCCTTGCGTTCTTCACTCAAAATGTCCAGTGTGTAGTGTCCAGTGTTGTTAACAGCACCGCAGGCTTCTGATTACAGGAGGACAATGAGGCTGTTGACACTAAGAATGCACAGAAAGGAGTGGTGGAGTGATGGAATTTGATCTAATAACAACAGGTTTCTGGGGAAATGTCTCGACTGCACTGAAACACTGTACCACATCTCAGACATTCAGATGTGCTTTGGTTTTAGATAAAGAACCCTGCATTATTATTCAAATCATAGCATTGATACACACCTTCCTACCATATGTGTCCTTATCTTTAGGTACTCAGCTCATATCCTAATAGTGGTGGCTGCAAACTACCTGATTATTGTCCAAGCTGATATCAACAATGTTCACAGGTAGGTGTTGGTCTTCAAACTTCAAAGGGAAATCCACATGAAAGTCTAAGATGAGGCTGCTTTAGGGAGAGCAAAAATATTATTGCCCAACCTAACATAGGAAGAAGAAAAATATTGGCTTAGAAAAGGGTTTATTTTGAATTTAAGAATGGTTTGAACATAGGATTAAAAAAAGTATTGGATTGAATAATGGTTTAACAACTTTTTATAGCACTCAACTGTGTAGGAATTTGTTACATTTAATATGTAACTAAAATGAGAGAGAATTAAGTTGATTATTTAATAATGAGTATAATAAATTGGTGCCACATGTCTGTAAAGAAAAGGTCTGAGTATCTGTTACGACAGAATTCTGTGCTCTGTAAGTGTCTGTTAGCCTGGTTGGTTTGGTCACAGACATGAATCCTGTTATATTTTATCATCAATAAGTGGTTACAAATGTTGCTATTAGACCAGACTGACCCGTCCATCATCATACTAGCAGGTGGATGACAGCTCTGTCATTTGCATAATATTAGTGCAAATCTAGTTACTGTTTTCTGGTGAAACTTGTAAGACAAGTTCAGTCCAGAAACTACTTGAGTCATAGGTGTTTGGAGTGGACAGATTGCTGGGTCTCTTTCTCATTCTTTCACATATTGTGACACAAACTGCAGTGTGATGCAACTCCGCCCCTCCCCTTATCTTCCTGTTAAATGCTGCCCGAGCTAACATACTCCTGTTGAAAGAAACAAACATAACACGTCAGGTGAAAGGCAGCTCAGCACGCCTGTCAGACCAGTCTGTATCAGTTCAAACAGTTTGCGCGGTGTGTAGTTTTAACTGCCTGTTTCCTTCTTTGCACCCATGTGTATTTGTGTACCTTTGTAAATGTACCTAAATATTTCATGGTTCATATTGGGTTTTGTGTGTGTTAAGTTGCTTGAAACAACTTGGCTTGAGTTTGTCAGTATTTCCTCTTCATGAATGGAACAAAAACAGAACGAGGTTAGGTTAGGTGGCTCTGGTATTCACAAGTGAAGGGATTACCTGCTGGTAGATGAAGATAAAATCAGCATTGTCTTGTGCGTGTTGAAGCAAAACAGACTTTCAAGTCTGTCCCAGGTTAAACTACATCATACATCCCACACCGTTTGATCCATTGTACAGTGTTTCTAATGAAAAAAATATCAACATTTTGCACAGTAGTATAAGATGTGATAATTCTCTATTAGTCCCACAGAGGGGAAATTTGCATTGTATGTACAAGAGAAAACATCCACAAAGCAATATGAACAGGCAGTATGAATAAGAAACACACTCAATGGTTAAAAGAAAAAAAGTTAAAAAATATTTTCACAATTGCACCTCGGTATTGCACATTATGAAAAATGAAATTGCATGTTGTTATACTGTGATGTTAAAATTGCACATTGATGAGTATAGATGATTTTTTGCATGAAGAAGCAATGCAATATGTTTCCAAATGGATATTTTAAGTTAGTTATTAAAAACCAAAGAATCCCTCAAGGCCGTGTGTGTGTGTATCAGCAAATTCTGCCAGGAGGGAAATTAATTAGCTTATATCTTATTATTAGTAGCTTTAACGACCTAGACTGAGCACATAGTAAAATACATTCTTAATCAACCAAGACATCAGAAACTGTAAGTAAATGACCCAAGGGCGTTGGCATTCTTGATAATGTATTAAAGTTATTTTATCAGAACTTTGTAAATGTCTTTTGTCTGATTTAGTTGTGTTGTGTACGTGCCTTCACATACAGGTATTCCATGGTGACGGCTATGGGATACTTGACATTGTGTCAAGTGAGTAGAGTCTTCATCTTTAATTATGGGATACTCTCTACTGACTTCTCTGGGTAAGGAAAAACTGAACCACTTGGTTGTTTCACCTTTTTTCCTCTCTCTGTCTTGCCACACCTTGTTGCTGACAGCACATTAGTCATTAAGACCAGTTCTCAATGTTATCAATGAATGTTTCCAAACTGTGTTGTACCTGCTTGCGCAGTCTCCAGTGCCACAGCCATGTGTAAATACTACACCACTGATTAGAAACCAGCAGTGTGGACTGTTCATAGTTAACACCACCAACCAGGTTCAGTTGAGGCGATCACTGCCTCTTGTCAGCTGTGACTTTGTTGTGTTAGAGACGATCCTGCTTCTTTATTTGACGGGGTCACAAACAAGTCATAAAAGAAGAAGTTGGAGGAAGCAGAGGGGGGAAGATGAGCAGTGATAATGTCACTAGTCATTCATTTGTAGATTAAGATAAGGTAATTGAAATGGACTATTTTTAAATCCATGTCTGCCTACAGGCATCAACAGCACTTTCATTCCATAGCTTCTTTCACAATGACAACATGCAGCTGCTTTGATAAAGAGGGTGATCATTTTATAACATACACCTACTGGTTGTCATTGTGGAGCACATGTCCTAGAAACACCTGGGCCTCCCTGGATTAACAAAAAACAGACAAATATTTAACCAAACATGGAGATGTAGATAAATGAGTGTTGGTGGGATAACACCTGAGGTGGCACCACGGTTTTTTTTTTTGTTTGTTTTATTTTTTACTGGAAACATTCATACCAGATGAAGTGGGTGATAGTAATTTCTGTTTGCAGTTGTTCATTTAAAAAGGTAACAGCTGACTTTGGTGGCGCCTGTGTTCAGCACCTTTTTTTTTTTGCCGAGTTCTGGTGTGGATGAATTTGCTGGCAGCGTCGCCTGAGCTCCGCATGACTTTGGTGAAGAGAAGCCAGGCCTGTGAGTCAGCCTTTAGTAAGGTCATATATTGAATTAGAAATCCAGTTTTTTCAGCTGCCTTCAGATTGGACAGATACATGCTTGTAAATAATCCAGATGCTGTTGATACTGTGTGTGTGACATGCATAAGTAATCAGGTGCCAAAAGAAGAACTTCAGATTTTAAACAAATTGATCTTATTTTTTTAACACCACTCCTTTGTGTTGCGCCGTGCACATTTCCTACATCTGGAGGATGCTGCAGTTAATCAAGAGCCTGTCTTTAAAGTCCACTCACATTTGTCAGTGAGCACTTCCGTAAGCCAATCTTTTCTGAATTTGGAAGAAAGGCAGCAGAACTGAAACTAAACTGGGTCAAAATCCAGTGTAGACTGCCAGATTCAGAGTCCTCATGGAAAAGCAGGACTCTGCTGGCTACAGTTGTGGACTGTTGCACACTCTGGAAATGCCAGCTCTCATTGAGCTGGCACTGCCAGCCGCTCGGCCAACCCCACTGCCTTGGTTTTTCCATGCAGTGCACACAATGCAGCCCACTCACACACTGAAACAAGGGTGTGTGTCGTTGCGCATGGGTGCGCGCGCGTGTGTGTGTGTGTGAGTGAGTAAGAGAGAGCGCTAGAGATGTAGTATATATGTGCCTATGTCCACACATGCTCACATTCTTGGGACTACAGAGAGGTCTCTATCTGTGAATGAAACCAGGAGAGGGGGTGTGAAACTGGAATGTTGAGACTTACTGTACTGGAGGACACAGTGGCCTCCACCCTCACCTCACCTCCAGAACGTTTTTTAATCCATCAATTTGCTAACCCAACCAGAATTCAAACAATATAAAGGAAATGTATCCCAAACAGGAGTCACATTTTTTAAAATCGGTTACTCTACTGTTTGTGCTGCTCTCTGTTTACATTTTACTGCTGCAGTACTGGTGTTAACAATGCCAGCAGGTTATAACACTTTTTAGTTTATTGCATTGAGGGTGTTTTTTTTTGTTGTTTTTAATGGCTGATAAATTTCTTTCCAACACTGTGAGCTTGACACAATAAGTCAGGCTGAATTGGTTTTAACAGTGATGAAAGGAAAATTCAGGGATTTGAATAAACTGCATTGGAACAAGTGGTGACCTGACTTGACACTACCAAAATAAAAGAGTGATTCACTGGGATAAATGAATTCTGTAGCCTCAGACAGAGGCTCAGTAGGCATTTGCCTGGGTTGTGCTTTGTTTTAAATCAGTCATAGTATCAGTGACTAAGTAGAACATGCTACTGCTGATTAAAAACTATGCTGTCTGGTTGGTCTCTGCTTATGAGTTTTAAAACTGTAAAAACATGATCACTCTAACAGAAACTTTGTCCACATTACCAGCCTTCATCAGACACCATGAGAGGCAAAAAACACTAGAATGCTTTGAGCTGCAAAAAGATTGTCACTACTTATTATCTTGCCATAAATCTGTTTCCTTTAAGTATGTCTGTCTGACAGCAGATTCTGTGGTAACGTGTTGTGAGAGTTAGACTCAACATAAAGTCCACGTGTAACGCCAGTTAAACAATAAAACTTTTTTTTTTTTTTAATGCTCAGGCCTCTGATGATAGTAACCCAGAAGATCACCACACTGGCCTTCCAGCTCCATGATGGTAAAGCAGGGGAGAGGATGTGCATACAAGCACACACACAAACACACACATATACATACAATCAATTGTACACATATACAGTGCACTGGACATGTAGAGTCTTTAACAATAAAGGCAACATGCATTAATCAGTGGAAGTTTTCAGACAGGTAAGTGACGTCTGTATTTCTTGTTTTTTAGGTATGTTTAAGAAATCTGAACAGCTGAAACCTGAGCAGAAGCTTCTGGCTATAAAGTAAGTTTATATGGTTTGTAAAACATATTTTCCCTCATGAAAAAAACAGGGTACATGCTCTGTGAATGATGATTAATTGGAAGTCTTTAATGTGAATCTCTTTCTTTTTTTTCTCAAATGAATTAGCTGATTTTCTTTAAACCTGACCTTTGACGTGCGTACATGCACACTGTCACTGACAGAGTATGTACGCACAGAGGGTTGCATCTGAATTTACTTCTTATTTTAAAGAATAAATAACTGTTTCTTTTCCTCTAGCCACGGAGGACAATGACATGGACATGCAATTATGGTGAATAGCTTATTCATGTGAAAAGCATGCTGGGAACCTTGAAAAGAGCCATCATTTTGCATGGACAGTATTACATGGTTATGCATGTGTATCAATAAAACCACATTCATCACTGTACAATGCATGCTTTTTTAAAATAGGTTTTAAAATGTGTCATAAAACGATCATAACACATCGTGCTGCTCCTGTTCGGTAACCCTACAGCTCTAAATTTGTGATTGTCTCATGTTTGTTGGCCTACTTTTAGACTTCTCGTACTTCCCGTAGGTTCAGATTTTACTCAGATTTTATGAATTCTACTTTGGTGCATGTGTAACTAGCAGTGTAGACAGAAGATCAGGTGCCTTACTGAGCTGATTTCTTTTCGACTTCCTGGTTCTTGAGCATTTGGAGCTACCTGAAGTTACAGTTCATAACCAGTTCACAATGTGCAATCTTGGTTTCTTAAATTGCTGCATCACCACTGTGTTTGGAGGGCAAAAAAACAAGTTAAGCAATTCAGTATATTTGAACTGTCTCTGTGTAAAATTTGAAAGTTATTTCTGTGGTTTACAGAAAGGAAAGTTTCATTTTGGGTAAAAGTTGGTCTACCAAACAATAATGGCTTCCTTTTAGGTCTAAAGGACCCCTTTTCAAACTGGTAATCTTATTCAGAGATGAACAGCATGCTTTTCTCGCATATCAATCAGTAACACTGATTCTTTCACCTGCAGTGATCACTGCTGTCATGCGGAAAAAGGATGTTCTTTGATTTGTTCTTAATGCTTCTCTTGTTGTTCTCTCTGCAGTGTGAAACCTTCCCTCATTGAGTACCTGAGTTACAATCTGAACTTCCTGAGTATCTTGGTGGGACCATGCAGCAACTACAAGGACTACATAGACTTCATAGAGGGCAGACACATCAGCAGGAGGCTCAGGCAGCATTCTGGGACATGTAATGGGCAGAATGGCTATGATAAGACACCAGACCCATCGCCTCTGGTAAGTTCAGGAATGCATCTCTGGTTGCTGGTTGTTCTTTTCTAGTTAATTTTTTTATTCATTGGGGCTGCTCTAGTCATATCTGGAGTTGTTTTGCAAGACAGAGCCCACTTTTACCGCTTTGCTCTGCTGTTTTGTCTGAAAATGTCACCAGTCTAAAGTTAAATTCTGCATGCTGCCTGAAACCTGAAACAAGGACAAATGGTCTCTCACCCACATATGCTGTTAAGAGCGTTTCCAACACGTAGCTAGAAATCTTCAGTCCTACTGCTGCCATTGTTTAGTCTTAGCTCTAAAAGGTGATCCATGTCCTCTGGTCTTAATAAGACTGATTCTTGAGCAGCTTTGATAGTTCGGTGGTCTTCACGTCCATCTGTAATGTGTCTTTTCATCACTGCTCAGCAGTCATCCGTTTCCCCTGCAGGACGCTGTCTGTCGGAAACTGTTGATCTGCTGTGGCTGTATGCTGTTCTTCCTCACCGTGACTCGATCCTTGCCAATAACGTACAACGTAGACCCCGACTTTGTCAACCACGCCCCCTTCCTCACCAGACTCACCTACGCCTTCTTCTCCATACAAGCAGCTAGGCCCAAGTTCTACTTTGCCTGGACACTAGGTCAGCACTATGTGTATCTGTGTGTTTCTCTGTGTTTCAGTTGTAGTTAACCAATTGTCTGCTGGTAATATGATGGGATGACAAGCTGCATTGTTATTTGCTGGGAGTTATGTGATATTTTTCTTTTGTGTCTTTGTTCCGTTGTCCTATCAGCTGATGCAGTCAACAACGCTGCAGGTTATGGTTTCTCTGGGATGGATATAAATGGGAAGCCATCCTGGGACCTCATCTGCAACTTAAACATCCTGGGGATTGAGGTACCTTTAATGTTTCACACAATCCAAAAAACAGAACGCAGTCTCCCAACACTGTGAAAATTTCAAACACAGTCCACCGTTGTATTGATCATTTTTTTCAGACTGCAACCAGCTTCAAGACATTTATAGACAACTGGAATATGCAAACAGGAGTTTGGCTCAAAACGTAAGTGCTGCAAGTTTGAACATTCACTCAGCTTCATGTTTTAGCAAACTCTTTCGAAAACGTCTGATTCCTCTCATCTCCTCAGGGTGTGTTATGACCGAGCACCAAAGCACAGGCTGGCACTGACCTTCATCCTGTCTGCCCTGTGGCATGGGGTTTATCCTGGATACTATTTTACCTTCATCACTGCCATCCCCATCACCATGGCAGCACGAGCTGTGAGTACTTTGTGTCCTCTCCAAATTCAATCAAATGCTCTAGTGTACAAGGAAAAGAACAGTCTACAATTCTGATAGCTTCATTAAATTAAAACAAAACAAATACATCTTCTTACTACAACTGCAGACAAATATACTTCCTGAAATTGACTGACAGAATTTTTTTCTGTCAGAAGACAAATTGATAATTGACTTTTTAATTCAAAACTGTGGTCTTGGTGTGTTTCTGTTTCCTGTGTTTAAAGGTAGGTTGGTTGAGATGTTTTCAGAGAAAAACACAAAATATATCTGGCTACACATCTGTTGATGAAAGTAAATATTTTCATATAACAGCAGTATATAGTAGTATTGAAGCTTTAGTCATATGTATTTAAAACTTATCAGACAGCATTTAAAGGAAGGTAATAAAGTCTTGTCATGTTCCTTAGTTTAATAAATTTGAATTACCACACCAGAGCTTAAATACAAGATTCTTTCTACAGGTGTGCAGATTTACCTCTCTGTTTATCCTTCTCCACTCACCAGATACGGAAATCCGTTCGTCACTACTTCCTGGGTTTCAGAGGCTTAAAACTTGGCTATGACATCATAACCTGGGCAGCCACCCAGCTAGCCATTTGCTACACTGTCATGCCTTTTCTACTTCTTGCGGTAGAGCCAACTTTAATTTATTACAGGTATGTGACTTCCCTCTGTGGTCCTCTTGTACTCGAGTCTAATTCATGCTTGCCACATTTGTATCACCATGAGTCAACATGGCATTTATTTTGTCATTTACCTACAAGGAGATGCCTCTCTTTGTTGATGCACCTTGCACAAGTATACTGTATTCCCTGCCTGTAATACTGTATAAGGGGGCCCCATATTGCGCTTACTTTTTAAAATTATTTTTCGCTGTTCAGGTTAACATAATAACAAAAAAACTCTCCTCTTACCGTAGCAGGCACAGTCTTACAGTCTTTTTTTGTGCGTGTGCATATAAAAGAACATGTCTATTATATGTAGTTGTGAGATATAAGTATCAATGCATCTGTGTGTTGCTCAGAATTGCTTCTGATTAATGTTGTGCTGCAGCACGAGCCTCATGTTCATTAGTACATGCGTGCTTCCTTCTGCGTGACATTACATTTGATGGGTGTAGTTCAGTAGAAAGAAAATAGTTCTGACATGAAACTGTTCAAACAAGATCTGTGGTTTATCTTGAGTAACCAGAGCTTGAATTCTGGAAAGAGACCTTCCTTTTATTTCTTGAAGCTTTGAGCATCATAAGACAAATCCTATGCATTTCCATTATATTTAAGAGAAGGCAAACGTGTCAAAACTAAGCAACTCTCACCAGAGCAAAGTTTCAATTTGAGGTTAACTGTCCCTTTAAGAGCCTGCACGCAGGCAATGCCCCTTGTATTGGCTGATGACATTTGTTAAGGTGGAAAACTAGAGTTAAGCCTCAGAACTGTCCTTTTTTAAAAAAACAGTATAATAAATATTCCACATTTAATTTTTTACATGTTGTGCAGCCTGCTCTCTCACAGCTTCCTACTGATCAACATTTTCCCTTACAGTGCATTAATGAAAGGTTGCACTCTGGTTTTCATCCTTTCTTTCCTAGGTCTATGTACTTCCACGTGCACATCATTAGCATTCTGGCTGCGATCGCCCTGCATCCGAAACACAAACCCAGGGAGCCCTCTTCCTCCATTAAAACGTTTCCCTCTGCCTCCTCCTCCTCCTCCTCCTCCTTCTCGTCGTCAGGCTCAGCCCAGTATCAGCCCATTCACTCCAACAACAATGACAAAGAAGACTAAAAACACCCTCATCATGTTCTTTTACTAAGCCCTCAGTCCACAGTGCTCCCCCAACACCCCAGGAGCTAAGGGTGATGTGGATTTGTAGGTGGCTCACGTGGCTCGTCTCACCTTCTTTACATCCTTAAAGGGCATTCATTCAGCTTAAAATGGCAAAAAACATTTTGTTATTTATTTTTGGGAAAGAGAAACAAGTCAGGACAAAAACTCTGATGGTACAATACAACAGAAGATTCAACCTATGGCACTGGATGTACATGGGGAAAGATTTTCTGCCATGTTGTAGGTCTCAAGAGAATGCGACAAACATAACTCTAAGCAGGCAGACCGGAAAGAGAAACATTAGCTGTGAGAGGTTTTCTCTGGTACCACCATCACCACCACCAGGACGCTGGCCTCCCTCCACTTTCCCCTCCATCTGCCCCTTCTACTCTCCACTGTTCCCCCTTAATGCCCATCTCAACACCAGCCTGCCTGCTCCAGCAACAATGCAACAGTGTGAGGAGAAAAAGGAGGCTCACTTTCTATCCTGTCCTCTATCTGAGCCGCCCTGCCTAACGGTGGGATCTAAGCCAGCACAGTGGGAGAGCAGCTCATAAGCAGGACACAAATACCAGGACACTCACTCTTTCACACACACAAGCACGCACACACACACACACACACACACATATGCATAAACAGACAAGACACTGAAAACAAATATGCACATACTCTGAGAGACCCTCACAGCCTGATGGAATACAAAAGCTGTCCTTGTGTGGCCACAACAAAAGAGCATACCAAGAGGAGAGACAGCCCTGGTTTATATATACATATGTGTGTGTGTGTGTGTGTGTGGACCCTGTCATGAAAAACTGTGGCCTGTGTCGGTATTTCCCCCACTGTTAGCTTGTGCTGGTTTGGTGGAAAGACTCTTGAAATACCAATTAGACGGCGCAGCTCTCAAGCTGTCCAGTGAAACCATTACTAATGAAGTCTTTTAGGGCAGGATGGCAGCTCCTCCTGGTGAGGAGAACTTGACTATTCTTTCGAAGCAAACACTTTATTATAGTTTCTGTAGATAATCACAGGCTTTAACTGCACCCCTGCTAAGTTAAAGAAAAAGCTAACAAAAGGATAAACAATACATCATGCAACTTCACAAGCTTCTTCTTTAGTGGTTTTGCATTGCACAGTTGTAACACGTGAGAAAATGGTGCAATATGAGCTAACATTTATCAGAGGTGAAAGTAAAAGTATATGATTTTTCAACAATTTAGAGTAGTCAGACTTTTCCCCCAGGACACCTCTGTTTGTTAAAGACATGGTTCTTAGTGTGTTAGTATTTACCAGACAAACGGTGCTGGACACCGCTTATCATGGCGCTTATCATGAGTGTCTGAACAAAAGGTGCAGTGAGTCTAATAGAAAACACATTTGGAAATTCTACTTTGGGACAAAACCACTGCATATTCAAAGAATGGAAAATATGACCATAAATATGGTTCATAAATCAAATGCATTTCTTCTCAGTTGCAGCAGAATGATGTGGTCGTTCTGTGGTTCTTTGTGAGAGACAAACTGTTGTTTTACCAGAACTTATCAGTGTCTGCAGCTTTGATTGAACAGTGACATCTGCTGGTTGCTTGTATGATCTGATCTCTGCTGAATTAAGTAATGAAGGTAAGCCAGTTTGGTCTGACTGAAACTGTCACGCTGTAGCATCTCCCAATTCAGCTTCATACCCACAATGAGCTGAAAGCTTATTTTGTGATTTCCGACCTAAAATCAGTTTCTTCTCTTCACTACCTTTTACTTTTGCACAATTGGAGATGATGGATTACACGGTGATATCCCGACCAACATCGAGCTTAACACAATGAAAAAAGATGCATTCACATTTTTTAAAAAAATGAGTTCTTCTGTTATTGTTCTGTTTTGATTTAGCAGCTACTATTCATGAGAGTTTTGGGAGCACTGAGAGATTTAAATAAAAAGTGGTGGAGTTTGTTTTTTTATGGTGCTATCTGCTGCAGGCTAGCATGTTATCTTTTGCCTACATTTAACAGTTATTCATATTGAGGTTGGCTATCAAGCTGCACTGCAAGAAAATTTTTTTAGTCATACAAAAGTGCCTTTTAAAGAAAAATGACATTACACTGAAAATGTGACTTTGTCCCTTGAAGTGCATTAAGTGGTTGTCTGATGAAAATGCAGTTTCTTTTTTTCGGTTGTAGCACAACATTAGCATCTTATCTGTTTAATCATGTTGGAGAAACAATCTTAAAACATTTAATTAAATACCTGCTTTGAAATTTAATCTCCCATACATAGTATTGGAAAAAATGTGTATAAACTCTCTTAACATGTTCAGTCAACCATGTAGTCCTTAAAATTGACAGCCACAGAGTCGAGCCTGTTTAAACGAGAAAAGTCTAAGAACATGTATGTTTCTTTTTTGCTGCTTATATAATAATTCTTAAATAAAAGGTGCAAAGGACATATTCAAGATTTTAAGGGAAATAAAGGGTGGAACATGCAGCTTAAACTCCCTTCTCTTGGATAATTAGAACAAATTTCCTTTTGACCAAATCTTTTAATGTTTGGGTGGAGCAAATATGGCAATATTTAATGTTTTTTTGTTGATTATTTTAATGTTTAACTGCACAGAGGCACTTCTCTTGGAGTTAATGAAGCCTCAGTAATGACTGCTCTGGGGATAGTAGACTTTTTCTTATTTTGCAGGAGGCTGATTTCCTATAACGACAAAAATTTTGACTTGAGAAAATGCTGGAGCTAAATGCTAACAGTAAAACAGCTGGTCCCCATGACATCCTCTATCAAAGGCTGACTGCACCCAAACTCCCAAAAGAGGTGCTTAAAAGTAAAAACACCCTTTCCGAGCCTGGCTTTGCTAAAAAGATAGAAAAGCTTTTGTGAGAAAAAGCCTTTATTCACTAAAACTTGTTTTTTTTTGTATGAATAACATGTTTTTGGCACTGTATGTCTGCATGTTGCTAACATTATTAGTGCAGGGAAATGAGCACTAAGTGGCACATATACAGTTTTGAATGCGTTGTCATTAATGAGCAGCTACAGTATTTTTATGACTTAATACTGATTATTAAAATACTTTTGTATGTGTGTTTTTTTTCTGATGTATGTATGATCAAAAAATACTGACTGAGAGTGTGTTGTGAGATTTTGTTACCCTGTTGCTCCACTTGTAGTATTGTTGGTGTAGAGGAAAAAGTGAGTGGTTTTAAAAACATTTGAATAACAAATAAAGCTTCAGTGAAATAAGTTTGTATTCGTCAAATTTTGAATTGTCTAATCTAAAAACCTTTGTCAGTTTTTGTACAGTTTGTTTGTATCTGTTACACTGAACTCTACTTCTCTGTTACACCATCGAATGAAACCCTCTCTGTGCGACGCCTGTCCCACGGTGTTTAATCTCCAATGATATGCTTAAATTGCCTCCCTTTCAGTCCCTTGTGTTACCTGTATGTTCCCCTCTGACACAGATACGCCTGTGTATTTGCTGTGTTTTCTTCCTACCTGAGCTCACAGTATAATGACAGCTAGGAGGAAAGAAGAAAATGGGACAAAGATGATAACAGGCAGCAACAAAATCTATTTAAGTCGCTGCAGTGCTACATTATGTTTTGATTTATGTCTTTAAAGAGAACATAGTGCTCTTAAACTGTTATCTTTTCTTATTTAATTGTCTGCACAAAAACACAAGTGGATTTGTGGAGGAACTTGATGAAGAAGAGTAGGTTAAAGTGATTTAAAGCCTAATGTGTATATACAGAAGTCAAACCTACAGACTGTTTGACAGTGATATATTCTATCAGTGTCTCTCTGCACAGCGTCTGTAAGTTCATTGTTTTTCTGGAGCTGGAGCAGGCAGACACAAAGCAAAGCTAATTTTATTTCTGTTAGATTCTTGCTCTTTACTAAATAGGCCGTATCTCTTTCCTGCTTGATGTATTTATGAAAAGATAGTTTGTTCACTGTTAGCAACTATAAAAAGCAAATTCATGCTCATGCTTTTATGTCTCATAACATGCTGCCTGCATGCAGTTTACCTCTGTTCTTCTCTGCACAGGGTGTATCCATGTTGCTATAGCAGCTACAGCAAATGTGGTCATAACACAATAATCATGTTTTTATGGAGAAGCCCACACTTAAGACTTCTCCAATACCTTACAAAAAATGCACTTTCTACACATGCAAAATGTGTTAAAGATCAATTTAATTTGTAATAAACCAAATTTCATGCAGGATCATGCAGAATGTCTAGGGAAAGTATACACTAGGCCACATGAATACAACAAGTTGATAAAAGCTTAAACGACGCAGATAAAATCAAACCAAAACATAACATGACACAAAAACTGCCTATTTTAATCAATTTTTATTGTTTTTTTTCTATATATTATATTCATCTTAAGGGATCATTTTAATTTCTTGCTGTTTTTATTTTACATATGTACAGAACGTACACTGAATGTATATATGCATATAAAAAGATTAAAACATATAAGCGTAGCACCAGCAGAAGAATGTCATACGCCATGAAATATGACAAAATAAGAGGGATCCATAATGTCCCAGAGACTTAAGAGAAACCTGTTGAAAAGTCACTAGGAGATGGGAGGATTTAAAAATTTAAGCCTCGTTATGCAGAATATTTTTCATGCTTTTAAATTGATTTACCCTCATTGCTAAAGGTAGAGAAATTACTTAATGGGGCCAAAGAGAATAAACCAAATCTGTGTCTTGAAGTTATGTAAAAATTTATTTAAATTTGTGAACTGTTTGTGGTTATTATGTTCTAATTTCAGTTTGATGGATAACTCAGACAACTGTGCCACTTGAAGACTTTTTTACTACTCTAAAAAAAAGGGGGTCAGTTCCCATGATAGCTGCAGCTGTTGTGAAACCAAGGCTGTATTTCTTTTTTCCTGCAGAGTTAAAGCCTTCAGTGTAAGTTTCTCGATAAGCAGATGCAGCTCATACCACACTAGAAAGTCGTGCTGGAGGAGTCACCAAAGAAATTAGAAGTCATTGAGAACTATGAATGTCCCAAATTAGAAAAAAAAATACACAGCAGGCTGTCAAATCAGATGGGCTTTATGATCTACAAATATTAGACCATGTCCTTCAAGCTGTAGGTTAGTAACGCCTATACTGTGTAGTTACATACCTTTGGCTGATGACTTCTGCCTGTTCAAATCTCCAACTAGATAAGCTTTCTGAAATCTCTGAAACTACACATTTTATTTTAAACATCAAGGAGAAGAGAAAACCCGTGAAGAACAATTTAATGTGCTTTGTTTTTGCTTTGTTATCTTTGATTTAACATAACACCATGTTTTTGAACACAAATTTCAAGATTATGTATCATCACCAAGTCTTACCTCCAAACACAAATAAGTTCAGTAATGCAATGCAGCATGATTCTCAGAAAAAGAAAATACCCTCTAAATTAAAGTATTTTGACAATGAGATAGTGATTTCTCACCATGATTGACTAAAGCACTGTCATGCAATTTAATGATCCAACGAAAGGAGCCAAATTGCTACTATTATCGTGGACTATTACCATCATCACATTTTGCCTATCGAGTAGTTTTCTCATCTCAGTTTTCACATCTCAGCAGAAGGCTCTGCTACTGCAAGATTGCACCAAAACACACAATCCTATTTGCAATCATCCATATCCATCTTTGGCTGTCTAGAAATGGAAAACACACAATATTTCCTGTGCTTTGTTACAGTTTAGACAGCCATAGAATATTTATATATCTATTTATCACAATTATCAAAAATCTGATCTTTTGCATGTTAATCCAGCCTCTTAATCAGAGTCCTGAGCTCTTAATCACCTCCAGGGATTCGTATCCTGCTGCAATACATATAATTTTAGAACATACCTGTTTTATTATTTTTACAAAGTCAACATGTACAGTAGTTTTTTTTTTGTAAGCAGTGCATGCAAGGTGGAAATCAAGCAATCAGATCAAAAAATCCTAGCTACATAAATATGTTTAATTCTTTGTACATTTCCTTTATTATATCACTGCTTAGGATTACTGTTACCAACATAATAAATAACTTAAACTATCTTTTACACATGATAAGTCTTCAGAGCATCTTTGTAGGTGTAGGTATGGACTTTAACATAAAGCATTGTGTTATAGAGTCCTTCCTGCTGTCAAATGCTATTAAAAATGTTGTTTTTGTGCTGACATTCTCAACATTGACTTTTGAAATAAATACGGTATACAATGAGAGCATACATATATACAAGTCTAACAAAAATAAATACATTTTCTGTGAGGAAAACCCTTCCATCCTTTCTTATCAACAGATTCAACGTCATAAACAAACAGTCTTCAGCTCTGCAGGTGACATGCAGAACTCTTAAAAAGATAAACTAGGAAATCAGTAACAGCTGAATTAAAGCCTGTAAATAAATCCTTTCTCTTTGTGTTCACTGGCTGGTAGATAGTGCATGTGACCTACTTTGCTTTTCAAAATATAAACACTGAGTAAAAACAATGATAACAAAGTGATAAATTACAGTCAGAGAAGCTCAGCAGGTGAACATTTAGGGGTTTAAACAAGCAACAAAACAAGTTGGTTATAATTTACGACCACAAGTGTGACAGTCTGAGGTGTAAACTGTGCTAAACCTACAATTTTCTCAAAAATTCAGCCAGCAGAGGGCAACAGAGTAGAGACAATCTAAAGCTGATCAATGAGTATGTGGAAAAAATGTAGCTGCAGTTGTGTTAGTGTTAAAGAGCAGCTACAGATTTTTCAGAAAATGTGTAACAAACAGCGTTACAACCATCTCATTTCCTGTGATCTACTGGGCTGTCACTGTGTGGCTTCATAGGAAACTGGACTAGAGGCCTTGTTGTAGTGCAGCTGCAGCTGGTTTGGTGCAGTTTTGGTAGAGATTATTCATATGAAACTGGAGCCAGAGGTTTGGTGCATATTGGTATTTCAGTGTTGGTATTTCATAGCTTCTGTCTCTCTATTTGTCTCCTTTCTCATCAACTCCTAAGAGGAAAATAAACTGTTCTTAAAAAAGGTCAGATCCTGATGAAATCCACATATTTGGGTACAAGCAGCATACATGGGAAAGATATTGTGCATGTTACTGCTTTGGTTGATTATCCCAGTATATTATATAAAATAATCAGCAACAAAAAACATAAAAAAATTACAAGAAGCAACAGATGTCTTTCATATATATCCAACTATATTCTCACCATTGTTTGACAACCATGGTTGTCATGAAGTGTAAGTGAGGAAGGCCAGCATGTCTTTATTAAGACTTTATCATCAAAAGGCAGACATGCATGTGAAACTAAAGAATAATGTACTTGATGTGGAAGAGTGCATCTTTAGGTGCAAAACTAATGCTCTT
>JAPZDY010000025.1:20791491-20810938 GCA_029783645.1 Ctenochaetus hawaiiensis
GTGCTTTCATCCTCAGGTCAAAACATTTAACAGGGTAAAAAATAAATCCAAAAAAAATGTCCGTGGTGGGTGATTCAGTTTCTATAAAACATCACTTTTGCTTTGCTTTCATGAACTGATTTTTCTGACTTGTGGCAAACTAAATATATATTATATACTGTATATAATAGTACAACCTACAGGAATATTAAGTAGCTCTGAGTCACCTTACGATGTTAGAGTTAACTCCCTTATTGTTTTCACTCCACTCCTCTCAATCATTTCCCTTCCTGTCTGTTTACTTCCCTACTCTCAATATCTCTGCCTTCAGCCAGCCTGACGGTCATCGTCCCCATCTCACCTCTGTCTTACAACTACTTTCTCAAACTCTTCTCCAGATGCTGCTCTCCTCTTATATCTCAGAGAATGGTGCATTAACTCTGGTTCAAGAAGTCCTCTAAAGTGGACCATAAATCTCCCAAGGAAAGGTCAATTTGCCATCTGACCTTTATTTTAACATACTTCTTTCTAACTCTTCCTCTTGTCTTCACCCAAACAAACCAGTTGAAAGAGTATCTTGTCTGTTTACATTCTGCCTTCAAAATGCGCAGTGGACATCTATAGATCAGACTTTAGTGAAATTTTTTGTGGTGACAAACAGAATTTTTCCTTCTGACTGTGCAGTTCTTCTCAGCCTTCCAGAGTGTTTTCGTGTCTCTCAGCTAATGGTTTGGTTTTATGATGTTGCTGTTTTACTGTTTCCTGCAATTGTTTACAGTTTTTCAGGCTGTACCACCTGCTCTGCACCAAACAGCAGCCAGAGAGGTCAGCAACCAGCCGGTGAACGTTGTAAATCCTTTGAAAACCTATAAGTCAGATATTTCCTTCACGATCTGATGGAGACCAAAATCAGAGCTAAAGCTAGAAAAAATATTGGAAAAAATTTTTAAAAATTATGAGCATAATCCAAACTTAAGATGAATGCATTCAGTGGCTGCACATATTGCAGGAGACTCCTTTAACCCTGAAAACTGAGATAAGACAGTGAGCTTCAACCATCAGCAGACATCCAGCCTCTTCTCCTTTCAATGAACCTGCATATAAATGTCAGGGAACAATGGTCTTTGTCTCAGGTGTCCTGCAGCCTTTAGGTAGATGATGATGGATGCTGAGAAGCCTGTCAAAAAAAAAAAAAAATCAATCTCTCAGCCACTAATGTAGAGAGAGAGAGTCAGTCAGTGTAGCGATCACTGATTCAGCTTATCTGCAGCCTGCATGTACAGCAGGTAAGACAACCCCCCTGAGGGTTTTTTTTATAGCCTGAAGGTGAGGACGTCAGCAGGCGTCAGCCAAGCAGGACCCATAGGTGAGAGCAGAGGAAAGTGGCTCCTCTCTGTGTATTGTCACCTCAGCACACTAGTTCATACTATCCTCCATCTTTAGCTAAGAGTTTATGGTGGGGTTGAATTTCAAAAATTTTTAATAAAGGGGTCTAAGAGGACTGAACTGCTTTAAGATGCAGCCGTAAGTGGCCTTTTGAGGAGTCCTGGCCCCTCTTGTATTGACTTCATTTTTCAGCTCCGGAGGTTGCCGCCTGAATGAAACCCTCCACCACGAGGCTCATGAGGGATTTCATGCTGTTTGCTCACTGTTGATATTGCCGAGTATTTGTGTCGCACAGGGGGAAGGCTCGCAGCATGTGGTCAGGATGCAATCAGCCACAACCGACAAGGAAATAATGATGTACTATTAGAACCGGCGGGCAGGGAGGATATTACTGACATGCTTCATAAAGACGAGACGGCAGACAATTCCCAAGAGTCTGGATGGTGAGAGGGAATGAAGATGGGAGAGGTATTTCAAATCAGGTGATTGACAAGCTGAGGGGCTTTTTTTTAATATAAGAGAAGTTACTTTTCTCTCTGCATTGTGGGAACAATCACATTCCCAGATGAAATGGTTTAATTTGATTGAAAACAATGATCAATGAAAGTATGAACACTAAACAACACGCACCATGCATACAACATGCAATAAAAAACTGCAGTTTATCTGTTAAGAAAAATGAAAAATGACTGTCTTCTTCACACTATCTTCACAGCCTTCTCTACCATCTCTTGGCACTCTCATCACAGCTGAAATTGCTACTATAACCACTAAAAATGCTGTCAGTCAGCAGAGGCATCGCTGACTTGTTTTAGTGTAAAAGGAGAAAGCTGACTGACTGCTATGCCTCGATCAAAAAGAATCAATGCCATCCAACATGCTGTAGCCAACCACAGAACACTTCCATCCTGCAGTTTTATTTATGGTTTAGAACGTGAATTATGATACCAGCAAACAGAAAAATAATGCAACACTTCTTTGTGTTTTTCCTCCCCAAAAATAAACTCCTTGGATGAGGTAAAAAGCAAAAAAAAAAAAAGCAAAACAAACTTTAGGAATTTGTCTTCTTGGTAAGACAGTATTTTTTCTCTCTCAGTTTTGGGGAGCTGAAATCTTACACTGCAAACCAAACGAGTTTAAAAACTTTACAAGCCACAGTGTCAGAGATTTGCTTACATTAAAAATGACTGTCTCGTGCAATTTATGCTGAAAGCAAACAGTGTAGACATGAAACTACTAATAGCAAAAGATGCATGTACGTTTACCATTCAGCAGTCTATCACTGTATGATTTGTACACCGAGCACACCGAGTCTAGCTGTTGATGGCTTAGTAAACTAATAGGAAGTTATAGTAAAGATATATTCTACAAAATGTTGGTGCAGAAGAACTGAGAGATTTCGGGGATTATTTGACACTATAGCTACACTGCAGTGAATCATTTATCCATCAAGAGACAGTGGAGTAAATAAGGCTACACTGAAAATGCAACAGTGCTTCATCTTTTCTCCACATTTCTACAGCTCACTGATCTGGATCTCATACTATATCAATATTTTCACTGACAAAGGGGAAAGAGCTTTGATTAAGTTTCCACCATATCCTTATTTTTCAATTGTAGCGTTCTTTGAAATCCAATATCAGTCAATGTGGCAGAGATGAAGCAAAATGATGAGCATCTATTTTTAAGTACACTCTCTGTATTTTATTGCTAGAGAGAAAAAAAGAGCAGCTCACTCGTAGAGATAACCTCGTACACTGTAGAGCATCTGTATCATCGCTCATGTCTCCCCTCGTTTCCTCCCTCTGTTCCCTTCCAGCTCGATATTGATTGACCCATCGCCCTCTTTCTTTTTCTCTCCATCTGTGGGACATCCACTGTACTCTCATAATCTCATTCTTATGGTTAATGAAACCCATCTAATGCCTCAACCCTGCGCTCATTCAGCGGACTGAAAAGCCTTCCACTGTAACTGCATTTTGTGCAGGATAAACTTAAATGCTACTGCAGACAAAATGCAAACCAAATGCATTTGATAGGAACTGAGCGGGACAGGAGTGCCAGAATGATCTCAAATGAATTTGACCCACTCTGCCGCTAACATCAGACAGAGACAGAATTAAAGTTCTGTGGTGCATTTGATGTAGTGTAATATTATTGTGAGTTTGGATGATGAATACATTTTGGAAAAAAATGTGAGGAGTTTTGCTCAAAAATGGAAAAGCAGATACTAAGATAACAGATTACCTGGTGCCCGGTTAATAGAATATAAAAACCTTTGTGTGCTGAGGTTTTTTTTTTAACCCTATTTAAGGTGGTATTTATTAATATAATTTTTTGTGAGAAGTATTGGCCCTGCAGGATTTACACACTGCCAGTCAGCGATGGGTCTCAATTAACATGTCATTTCTTATATATATATACACAGCCACAAGCAAGTTGAATATTTCAGTACACCTGACTTGTAAGTCTCTGGAAGCAACGGGTGAAATAACAAAAAGAGTCTGAAGTGATCTTCTCTCATCCTTCGATGTGAGGACACCAAACCAGCATCATGGTCCAACACATAAGCATGCACTTGAAAATGATCTGATATTGTATTTAAATGTCGGTGTGTCAGGTGACTCTTCTCCCAACTGAAATCCTGTGTGAGTAATATGTGTATGCGGAGTAACTGTGAATGTGGATACCAGTAAGAGTTACAGTAATGGCCGTTGTCAATTGATTCTCTCTGCTCACAGGGAGGTCAGAGGTCAGAGATCAGGGTCAGCTGCAGAAAAGCACTCTGGGAATTAGCTGTCCTTCTCCACGGAGTGGTGTAATGTTTTGGAAAAAAAATACATGTCTAATTGTAACATTTAAATTGTTAGGATATTTCTTGATGATATAAAGGAAGATTTAAAATAAAGCCTTGATTAAATTACCAACACACACACAACCACTCTATAGATACCTCATCAAATTACAGCCCGTTACCTGATGCAACAGACTTAAACCTTAGCTTATGTCAAGGTAAATTAACTGAAAGGTAAATAATAAGAGAATGCAAAGCACTTCTTTCTAAACATACATTATTTCAAAGAAGATATTTCAAGAATCTCTGGCCAAAAAGTCCAGTTATTAACAGATAGAAATGTTATAATTCATGTTGGACAGTGCTCATGGCTTAAAGAGGATGGCTGCATTTCAGCAGATGTCCCTGCTGCATATCACTATATGTCTGTACTGTAGTACATCACCTACCTTGGGCAATGGCTATGGACTCGAACTTGTGCAGCTCCCGCAGTAGACAGGTGCGCTCAGACGGATGAAGGCTATAAATAAACTCCTTAGCCCCGCGGGGCGAGTTGAGGGGCTCCACGGGCTCCTTCAGCGGATGTGTGCCCAGGTTACACCGCTGCACCAGCGTGAACAGGGGGGGCTCCGATCCGAACCGTGTCTGTGATGCTGTGACCGGTGCTTGGTTGTTGCTGGATCCGGTTGTGGCCAACCCACTCCCGGCTCTCAGAGAGAGGGCGGGCCGCAGAAGGCCTACTCTCCTCAGACAGGGCAGCATCTCTGGGATGGGGGAAGAGCAATGAGCCGGGAATCTGATGGAGAACAGTGGAGGACAATAAAACAGGCCTGGTCACCACTCTGAGTCTACACTCAAACACACAGGACATGTCGCTTTACATGGTAAATTTACTGTAATTTGTGTAATTTGACTTAATCGTTGCAACGATCGCATAATTACACCCCACACATCCTCCATCTGGACGGAGCCCGGGTTATTTAAGGGCAAAACGCGGGCCTGACAATAACAGTAACACATTATAGAGGAACAGGCTGATTCAAGCCTAAAATAACACGGAGTTGGAAAGATGACAGCTGCACACAAATGAAACTGCAAGTTGACTTATCGGACGCACCTCAGTCGATGCTCCGCTGTCCCGTCCGACAACCTCCACGAGAAACCTTGACGTTGCAGGAGCTGCTCGCGATCGGCGATGTTCCTTTATCTACCGGCCGCGAGATTATTTCACATAGCCTCGAGCGACTTCAAACCCCTGACTGGCTGTGGTATTACTACAAAATCACATTTCTGCGAGCTTCATCCGGGCTGCTGTAACCTCTGGCTGACAGGATGGTGTGAGGCGGATGGGAGGGCTCCAGCAGCCCCGAAAATATTTCCCAATGACAGCGCCGCTTCGCTCCGTGCGTAACTGTGACGGCAGCGCCACGCGTACGCACATTCAGCACACAGCCACAATGGACACTCGGTTGTATTCCTATTACACTACTACGTCTTTCCTAACTAAAATGTTTGCATTTCCCTGCATATTGAGTTAATCGTGTGAGAAATAAGCTGTAATAAGATGTAAGTCCTTTGCGTATTGGCGTCTATATCAATATATTATAAAGCATCCAGTTAACCGACTGTGGTCACATTTTACTTTGAACAGATCAGATCGTTTAGTCATTCTTTTAAGAGAATCAATTTAAGCCTACCTCATTATGATGTTTTACTGAGTTTTATTAAACTATAAGCCTACTTTTATTAATAATGGACCAATGTTGAAGAAGCTTCTTGAGCTATTCATTGTAATAAGAACTAAAGAGCATCACCGCTACATTTATCATACAGTACTATGCTGGTTATTACAGCCAGTCTCTTGCAGGATTAGTAAAAGGAGTGTATGTGTCTAATGTCTAATGGGTGTGTGCCCATCCTCCCTCTACAGCTATGCACGTGGGACATTTGAGCTATTCAACCGGACTACAGTCCACACCCCAAGAAAATATGACACCATGTGGAAGTTATTTGTTTCGAAGAGGAAGCCCGCACTTGAGGAACAAGAGAGGAATGTTTGTTTTACTCTCAATCTGCCGCCTCGTTCACTTATTACCCTATTCATTTCATGACTCTGTGTGAGAGTGGCGGGTTTATTGTTTTGGTTGTTTTACTTTCATTGATTAGACAAGTGTTTCTAGGCCTCTAAGGATGGGAGGAGTGATGCATTATTGCCTACACCTAAAAAGCTGTGAACCAGGTTTGGGTTTTAAAAAGCTAAGACAAGAGCGCCCCTTAGTGGTCGGAACCAGGCACTTCATCTGTTTTACATCTTGATCAAAAAGTGGAAGATTTGTGAGATATTCTTACTTTTCAGCTCTGTCTTAACCTGCATACATCAACATATCATATGATAAATTAATATATACACTCTCCTTATTAGTTACAATATGAGAGGGAAATATAAAAAAAAAAATCTAACCCGAGTTTCAGTTGCTGTTTTCAAGGTCAAGAGTGAAGAAATTACCAAAAAAATTATCAGATGGACATTTAGGTGAGTTTTTTTTTTTTTTGGTTGATTTACCTAGAGGTTCAGTAATAAATGCGAGCAAAGAGCTGAGCTAGATATGTTTTGGGACTGAAAGAAGTGAATGATGTGTTTCATAGTCTTGATGCACAGAGGAGCACACATGCACATATTCTAGAAGTCAGTGAGCCAAGGCAAAATTTATATTTTTATTATATGCTAAAGCTGTCATTGAACAAAAAATAACAATCTTTACTTTCTGAAACAAACTGCAGCATAGCCTGTTGGACTGTACAGGGACAGACAGAGAGGTCAACTCTCCTTGGAAGGAAAAATAAGCTAAAAACTAAACTAGAGACCAGTTTTATTTGTTCTTTCAAACCCTCACAAACTATAAACTTCTTATTCATATGATATACTGACATTTTTCAACTCTGATATAATATATATTTTATGCTAGCAATTTAAATATGGAAATTACTGTTTTATAATACAAGCTTAAGACAGGTGGACGGCAACAAAACAAAACAAAACATGAACATCATCAAACAATTTATATACTAGGTTTCCCAAACCATCAAGGCAATAAAATTATCTTTGCTCAGTTGAAATCAAACAGTACAGGGTTATTTTCAATGCAAGTGGTTTGTGGTGCATTCTTCACACTAACAATTTAATTTAGCAAAAAGGTGATATCTTTGTTTCTGTCATCCCTTCTTATTGTTCTTTTCTTTTCAATTAATTACAGAAGAGTCTGTTAAAAAACAAAAAGATTGGATTTTATTGCAAAGATGTGTTGGGGAAACTCAGGTCAGATTAGACAGACATTGTGGGCAGCAAGCCATTTTGTTCAAATCTAAGAAGATATCAGACAAACTGTTCATCGACATTTTACCTAAAATCAGTTTTAAATAAATGTGAAATAGATATCTGAATTTAAATCATTCTAAGGGAACAGTAAGGAGTTTGCATGTTGCCATCAGCTCTGCATTATGCAAGTATCCATTCATCCCCGAATCTGAACCCATAATACTGATGCAAACCCCTCCATTATAAAACTGAACTTTTAGACCTTTTTCAACATGTCTTTGACTTCAGTTGGCTGCTGGAAGTCAGAGAAACACACTTTGTTATAATAATTAAAATTAAATCAATCCATGAGTGTGTGAGTGAAATAAGGGACATAATGAATAGTAGCAGGACATTCATGAACATGTCACTGACAAAATAATACATCATCAGACAGCACATGCACAGATAGAGGAAAAAAAAACTATTAGTCAGATATTTTATACATATATATATATAAGTATAAAAATAGGTTAAGAAAAAAAAATTTAAGAATGAAAAGAAAATAAATTAATATGCGTGAGTTACTGGACTAACTTGTACAGCTAAATAACATTTACAGTTTCATACATCTTGTAGTAGCCATGGTCTCACAGTGCTTGAACTGAAATTAAAATAAAATTACAGACTGTAACTCAGGAATATGACACATTTTTAGCCTATAGTCTGACAATGCTGCAGAGGAAAAGCCTCATATCTTCAAAACATCTTATTGTCCACATAACAACTGAATATTTTAAAATGTACCTATGGTGACATGCTGTAATTCTTAATTAATTAATTTATAGAAAAATCTGAATATGCTTGACTTGTCACATTTGATGCTATAAAAAAAGCATGGGCATGAAAAAGGACATGAGCATGCACGTTTTATGGGTCTGAAGGCCAACAAAGAGTAAAATATAACAGCAACCAGACATAACAATAAAAACTGTTTGGTATTACCAATTTTGCCTCTCTACTCATTACTTTCAAAACTTCAAAAATGTTTTTCCTCATTAACCTCTGTAAAATGTTTAATAATGTATATATAAATTTGAATTAATGCAGAGTTTTGCCCTGACACAGCTGTACTTGACATTTATTAGTAATGTTATGAGCATTTGATGCACAGCAGTGTATAATATGGCTATTAAATGCTACAAAAAAGAGGGGGCTAATATATAAGGACTAATATATAAACACAAACCACTGAGATTTACAAAGCTCAGCATGGAGATACTGTGGAGTAAATGAGACTCATACTGGGAGAAAATATTAAAAATTATACCAATTTCCATCCAAAGGCTCAGGGGTATGATATTAATTATATGAAATCCTGTTCAAAGATGTGAAATTTGGGATAATTCAGGTTTTTTGAAATAGGGCTTTATGAGTTACTTATTTATTGTCAGTATATTACCTCCAGTCATTGGTTGTCAGCATGTCCCCAGTTTTTTAGGAACAGCTGGTGTAGTATGCTAAGCAATGAACCAGTGTTGATGGGGACAGCAGAAAATGCACACACCTTATTCACCAAAGTCACACGACCAAGGCAGGGACTGACCTGCCACGTCTGCCATCTGCAAGGTAAAATTAGTGCTTTGTCAAAGTAGTCTGGTGACCTTAAAGTGTGATAAAAAGACTTTGGTATCCCATTGGAAAGGGCTGTTTCGAAAACAAGGTTGAGTTTGAAAATATTCAAAATTTTGCAATTAAACTGTTTTTTAGATTTTTTTACAGTGGTTAAATGTGTTGTGCTGCTTCCCCCATCCACAACTATGCATTGCACTGCTTCTCAAACAGATACTCTGGCTACTTCTTCAAGCAGGGGGCGAACAGACCACCATCTACTGTTGGTAATAACACTGACTATAGACAAGTGCCTCATACAACCTCACCTTAAAAACCCCTCGATTGTCCCTTTAATGATTATGGCACTGTAGAGGAACATAAGGAAATATAGCAAAAGTACGGAGAGAGAAGTGTCAACACACTCCTCAGCAACTGAATCGTGCAATAATTATTTACACATCATGTAAATACTATATCAACAAAAACAAACCAGGACGTAACTTCTAGAGTCTCTTAAAGTCACGGCATCATCCATGCGACGCTTTAGTCACACTGTAGTCCCCTTCAACTTTGACTTTAACGCAAAGTCAGGTCATTTGCTTTAGGGTGGTCTCACTTCTGCCCCTTGCCCACTCTGTGAACATCTCATTTTGTCAGATGTCTTAACTGTGAGTTTAAGACAGCTTTTACGGCACAGCACCCTCCTACAGCCATCAGGGAAGCAGTCAATGCAATTCAGGGAACGCCAAAATGGTGCCATCGAAAGCTGACCAGCTGAATTCCCAGTGCACCTGAACATTGTTCTCTTGTTGCTGTGATGTACTTGCATTGGTTCTTGCACTCCTTCTGCCAAATCATTTGGCAGCTGAAGCGCTTATTCATCCCATGATGGTCTGATGCAATCCCTAAACAATGAGTGTTTACATATAATACACAGTGTTTTTTACACTAAGAAAAAGCGAACACATTGTTCTGGTCCAACCTTCTGCTTAAGGGAGAATACTGGATGCATGACTAATTTTTACTGTCCTCTTAAAGAAATGAACATATTGCGGTGTAATGCTACAAAAAACACCCTCATGTTTTTCAATACACAGCTGTGGGCTCAGATTTACAAAAAAAACATGTCAGTGTTCAGGCCAAAAACCTTTACTTATGTAAGAAATTAGGTCTTGTCCTTGTTCTCATACAGGCTCGTAAAGTATTCAGCCTATTCAAGGATATACCACCAGGCGACCAGTCATTATGTTAACAAATGTTTACAAACCTGGCCTTACATATTGTCTATGTATTTTCATCTCTGAATCATTACAGATGGTTTCTGCAGTGAGGGATTCTAACAAGAGGGTTTTTACAGGATACGAAACAGAACAGAAAACAGGTGAAAATGATTTTTCATGCTAATGAAATATATCTTTTGATTCTGTCCCTCACCTCCCTATTGGCAAAGCCTTCGACCTCATTTACAAATACAATGGAGGGCGAGCCTCACTTCTAAAACATAAGCTCATGTGTTTCTTGTGACGTGTCTTCATGCAATGCGTGGTGCAGAGCGGTCGTTGGTGAGGGTTCTCTTGAGCTTGACCCCCTTGCGAATGGCCACCAGCATGTTGCCTTCTCCCCCTTCTCCTGCCTCCTCTCCTTCTCCTTCCAATCCTTTCTCGTTCTGAAGATGCTGCTGGTTGGGCAGGGGTACAGTGGGAGGATTTGTTGTAGCCTGACCACTCCAGGACGCCATGGCCAGCGTGCCAGCATCTCCACCTCCAGCAAATGTTGGGGAATCTGGGTTCTCTTCTGCCCCTCCTCCTCCCATCTCCTCTGCACTCCTGCTCCCATTAACTGCTCCTGCCATATCGGGCACCGTAGGGATTTTTACTGGGATGACAGGTGTACGAATAGGGATGGGGCCTGTACCAGTAACTGAGCTTGAACGGCGGGCAGAGGGCTTTGAGGACGGGGTGCGGCGGATTGTGGCAACCCCAGGGGTGATGATAACTGGACCGTGGCCTGTAGAATATGATCCAGAATAAAGAGCCTGACCTGAGCCTGCAATGACAGAACACAAGTGATTTAAGCCACTAAGAAACTCATTTTTTACCTCTAGAAAAGTACGTTTCATGGCACTGACATAAACCAACATTACACCTTACAAAAATATATCAAAAGAGAGATTGAAGTGTACATTTCTGACTGTGTCACTACCAGAGCAGTCTGTACCTGTAGGGGTCGAAGGATAAGCCCCAGAGTGGATAGGTGTAGAAGGATAGGGCCCTGCAGGGTAGGCACCCTGTCCAGGGTAAGGAGCCTGTGTGCTGGGCAGGCCAGCTGTTGAAGCTGGCCGTTTGCTCTGGAACATGAGTCGGTAGGACTGACCTATGTCACTGTTTCTGGGGATGGTGGAGGACTTGTCGAAGTCCAACTGCTGCTGCTCAGGCTCCTGATCTCCAGCCATTGAGAAGTAGTCATAGTCTGATACTACAGAGAACAAAGAGAGAGGTTGAAATTGCAATGCCACAAGGAGTTATTGTATATTATAATACTGGAGGATAGAGAAGAAAGAGCTTGGTAGCCAACTCTAGTAGAGAGAATGTGTTACCTTGTGAAGGTATTGTGTCTTCAGAGCAACAGGGTGTGTTGGTCTGCGTGCTGTAGCCACTGGAACATTGGATGGAGTCTCTACTGGACCTCTGGGTGTCCAACTCCAGACCTCTGGATAAGGCCAAAGCCAGTTCCTCATGGGCCTCAATATCACCAGCCTGAAGCAATCACCCAGTGTCAAAAACATTTGGTAAACGGCTCTGAAAGTCTGACTGTCTGAATACAACCAGGTACATTACAGTCATTAAAAGCATTAGGTACAACTCATTAAAGTTATTAGATTGTTGCATTAGTGGCGGAAGGCTCATTCATGTAGTTTCAATGCCATGAATGCAAAAACATCTGCTTGCTCAAAGTTGAATGTGAGGTCGCCTGAAACTTTAACAACACAGCTGGCATTAAATATAGACTAAAATATGTTAATGTGTTTTGTTTGAAATTGTTAGAATTATAAGGTAATTAAAACAATGGGCAACTTTGATATTTTTGAGGTAATTTTCAAACAGCTGCAACAAAGAACTAATGTTTGTAAGTACAAAGTTTAGAGTGTAGAGGCACAAAGGTCTACAGAAAACATATGGAGCTGCTTTGCATCATATAACATAAACCAGCAAAAATTATAAACAGATGAATCAACAATTAAAGAGACCCTGTAGTAGCGTTAAGGCTAACGGCAAACCTCTTGCAAGTTACTCTTCTTTAAAGTGATTTATTAATCCTACCAAAGGATTCAAGGGTAATAATACAGACTCAATATAAGCGTCATAGAAGAAGGAAAACAAAAAGTAAATTTTTGCTGTAAATAACAAAAAAGACTAATCAATTAACTGAGTACACAACCAAACAAAAAAATTAATGTCTGCCTGAAAGCCAAACTGACTACATTAAAACTAGCTGTGTTCATTACATTAAACAAAGTCATGGAAAACACAAACAGTATGAGATATAAAGTGACCTTGAGAGGTGCAGCCACAGTCCTGTTTTTCTCTTCCACTGATGCTGATGTTTGTAGTGTGGCTGGAGCTGGTGCTGCCATCGAGGTCAAGGCCAGGCTGCTGTCATTACTCACACTACCATTAGCATCTACTACAGCTGGGGTCTCCTTATCTTTCTTCCTCCTCAGTGTGTTAACCATTGGCTGGTCATAAGGGCCTGGCTTCGCCCAGTCCTGTAAAGAAACACATTTTGCTACTTCACATTTCTAGACGGTCTATTAACATAATAAAACAATCAGCAGCAGAGAGAGGCACACAGGGAAGATGGGACAAAGTTGATCATCATGACCGAGGTGATGAACAAACCTTCCAGCTGGGGACTCGTGATGAAGGCACCATGGGGCCCAAGGTGCAGTAGTGAGGGAAGTCTGGCAGCAAGGCTGAGGCGGGACGGGACCATGAACGGGTGGGACAAGAGGAGGAGGTGGAGGATGACGATGAGGAAGTGGGGAAGAAGGGGAAGGCAGTGCCTGACCCTGATCCCAAACTCCCCCCGTTGCTATGAAGGTAGGGGGAATTGGCAGGACTGTAGTGGTCAAAACCGTTGGGCATCTGGATGTGTGTGTTGGTGAGAGCAGGGATGATAACAGAAAAAGACAAAAAAAAAAAACACGCCATGGGATAAATAACTGAAACAATGGAAAACATAAACAAAACAGACCACATCACATAGGAGAAATCATTCAAAGGAACAAAAAAACAAAGAATCCATATCACCTCAACACAGGATAACAAGAACTAAATGAAATATGGAGAAATGGATGCACAAGCTGGGGAGTTTGGATGTTCCTGGAACATTTCTGTGATACCATGTAAAGCTGAGTTTGAAGTTTAGTATGAAGAAGCCATAGTGCGCAGGAGGCTGGTACAACACAGACATTAACGAGAAAAGGGGGATGGGTTCAGGGTGGATGAGGATGAGTGTGTTTCACCTTGTCAGTAGCATGCTGAGGTGCAGTAGCAGCAGCTAAAGAAGAGGGGGAACTGCAGTCACTGTGAATCTGCCCTGTCTCTGACACCTCAGCGGACCTGGAACTGGCACAAGGCTGGGACAGCTAGGGCAGCAGTAAGCGGGCAGTGAGACGAGAGCAGAAGGAGAGGGGAGGAGGGGTTAGGGGAAATTGAGACAGACGGACATGTACAGAGGGAAAGAATTGCAAAGACAAACATAGACAGAGAAGCAGTTTGTTAGAGAGCACAGGCGACTTTTCCACAATTCTCAGCAGTTAGTGAGTGAGTCCAGCCAAGTGACCTGCAGAGAGGCTGCAGAGATGGTGCACTGGGAGTCATATCAGTAAATAACTGCATGGACATCGGCAGTGTTAAAGCCTTGTTAAAGGGAAATTTCTTCTTTAGGATGTTGAATGTATCCTCATAAACTCAACATGTTTGTTTCCTGATATTTCAAAAGGAATCTATTGGCAGTTACAGCCCTGGTTTACCATTATAATATAATACTTAATCCATGCTTACAGAGAAATAAATCTTTCTGCATGCTTCCCTTCAAAAAGAGATTAAGGACTGAGGTCAGCTATAGAACATCACCCTACATAGAATTGGGTACTGAAAATGAATTGAAATTTAAAACATCCATGTTAAGTGTAAGCTGAGGCTCTGTCTTATTGGCACTTTGTTAAGAAATAAACCCCTGTGAGCCTTATTTAGCCATGAGACTGTTCTCTTTCTCCAACTACGGTAACGACACCAAGAATGAGGCAATGACAAGGGCTGATTCCTGGACTGCACAGTAAATGGGTCGACTCAGGACTTGCCAAACCACCCTCACTGCTTCATAAAAACTTGGAGCCTAACTGTACCAATGTGTTCTGGACTGGGGAGCCTTGGTTGCTGGCATGCTGACAAAATGTCATCCAGTGCAGCCGCTCTCATGGTTGATCTCTCCACAAAAATCATGCTGACAATCCTCTGGACTTATCACATAGGTAATTATCTGAAACCCTGTGTCAGATGGTTAGATAAAACTGACAGAGTGAGACCTGATGATAAAGCCTTGCGCTTAGAGCCATAAAATTTATTGTTGACACTGTAACATGTCATTTTCCTGTGATACATTTAATGAAAATACAACATGCTGTGTGCTCAAGCCTCTGCAAGTTTAACCAAACCACAGTCTGTCAAAGTGGTCGGATCTATAATAGCATGATAGAGCTGACCTGTTTTGCCCTGAGCTAGAATGGAGGCAGACTAATTTCCTGTGCATTTATGGTATAATAATAGCAGTGGAATGACTTCACTATGATCACATACACTTACTTCTGCCAGCTAACTGCCTCTCTTAGTGGTTAGAGAGATGTGTGAGAAAATAGTTGTGTGGATCGCTGATTTGGGGTTTTCTCTCTGTCTCTGACAACAATGACTTGTAAATCATAGAGCATATGTGGTTTTATAGTCTCGTCTCAACCATGTGTACATACTAAGAGCCAAAATTATGGTTAAGTGTGGGTAGCTGAGGGTTTTTTCTTACCTTTGTTTCAGCTGGCATGGGCGAGGATGATTTGGACGATGTGTATTGGTCGTGTGATGAGGAAATGAAGCCCGAGTCGTGGGAGGAGATGCTAGAGAGTCGAGCTGGGGCCTGCTGGGGTAGCGTGGAGCTGCGGTACCGGTGGCGGGGGTGATGGTGGTGGAAGAGGTGATGTGAGGAAGAGGAGGAAGAAGAGGAGGAAGGAGAATGAGAGTGAGAGCCACTGGATCCCCTGGAGTCACTACTGTTAACGCTGTTCAGACTACTGTGAAAGGGGAAAGGGTAAGGGATGATGGGAGGACCAGAGGAAGAAGTTTGGCAATGACAGGCGGGGGTAAAGAGAATTAAGTGCACCCAAAGACATGAAAGAGAGGTTGGATAAGAACGACATATAAGGAATAATAAGGGAATGAAGGCAGAGGATTGGGGTAATGTGGAGGAGACAGGATGGAAAACAATTAACACAGCACACCACGATGCAGCAGGCAGTGACTGAAGCCAATCCAGTCAAAACAACACAAAAAACCCCCAACATTAAGAGGTGTGATATCATAATGACAACAATTACAAGCAGAAAATCATAAGATTTTCACCTTGGAGGCAGCTTTTTAAACTATTCACACAAAACAATAATGAAAAGCAAAAACAGTATCAACACTATGTCTAATTACTGAGTGAACTGACTTGAAATCAACAATTTGAACACCTGAAGCAGATAATTGAAATAGTATGTTGCAAATGCTATACAATGAAAAAATCAACTCTGGTATAAAGGTAACAATTAAATGCACAAGAACAAGGCAAAGTCATTTAAGTTAAAGCTGCCATTGCTAAAACTTTGTGACAGTTATAAATTGCAAACCATTAAATTCCTAAAAGCGGCTGCCTCACGTGACTAGTGAATTCATAGGTGATTCTTTAAAAACATAATAAGACAGTTTTAACAATCACTAATGTAAGGATCAAGACAAAAACTTGCTTCGGAATTGAAATTGCTCCATTATAGCAGGCTTAAATGTTATCACAGCCTGGAAGACCTTTAAACATTCTCATTATAACATAACAGGTAATTTGAGGCTTTGATTTAATCACAAAAAACCCACAATCCCAAAATTGATATTACCAGATTTTTGCATGGCAAATGCAAAGCAATACACAACCCAGGCAAAAACATTTGTCTTTAAACTAGAACAGTGCAGGAAAAGTCATTGAGAGACACACAAAAAGCAGGGAGGACAGAGGGTGGAAGACATGGTCTGAACAGCAAATGCAAAAAGTGCATTTTTTGTCAATTCTTTAAAGGTTCTCCAATTTCAAAACTTAAGTTTTTTTTATTGTCATTATTTTTTTTACTAGACACTAATATTAAGAGGTAACCTAGCACTTTCTTGAAGACAATGTAGGTCCACTTAGGCTGTATTTCTCAGTGAGGTGAATCGATGGAACAACTTTCAGTTGCAAAGAGAAGGCTAATCTACTCCAGCTCATATTGACCACTGGGTGGCAGAAATAGATTAGGCAGCACAAAGAATTTCTTTGTGTCCTTGTTGCTCAATTCATTACGTAAATGTAGTCTGAATCCCAAAAACCTTTATATTCATTGATGAGGTCTTCAGGACAGAGCTGCCAATAAAGTAGATAATGTTTGTACACATGTCATACTATGATATAATCTCTAATTCACTCAAATATTGATGTTGTATGCATTTTCATCTCAACTCATCTGCTAGATCATTTTAAATCCGATCTCAAAAAGGTTTTATGGATACAGTACATTAGTGTGTACTCTCTTTGACATGTCTGCGGCCACCAGTCTTGTGACTGAATGTGAGAGCCTACCTGCACATGCTAGACTTCCTAGACATAGTGGTGCTGGGGGAAGAGGGTGGCGTTTGATAAGACCAACCATAGTCTGAGCCCTTTAGGTCCAAGATCACCTAAGAAGGAGGAAACATTAGTCACACTTAGTCACACCTATTACACTTATGATAGATAGATAAACCAGTAGTGCACATATTTGCCATTGAGTCTTTAAAAAGTCCAGAATGTTATCTGTCACAAAGCGGGGAAAAGTTGTAAAGGGTTATGGCATGATAAGGACAAGAAACAAAGCTGTATTTTTATATAAGGACTGCAACACTTACAATAATAACTACATAAATAAAGCCCTACATGACCAAAAAGGGATGCAATGTGAGATAGAGGTTAGTTGTTTCACAGGACGTCTATCTTGGATAATTTTCCTCACCTGTTCACTAGCAGGGGGAAGCTTGTGTGGATCAGAGGTCAGGGCTTTGAGGTCATCAGAGATAGTCTGCAGATGGGTGACTTCTCCCAACATAGAAATCTCTTCATCCTAAAGAAAACATTTTAAGGAGGGCATTGACATTGAACATGTAAAGGTGTCTAGTCTCAGAGATTAAAAACAAAAGCAAAGACACTATAAAGTGAGGTGACTCTGTTGTTCTCTGAGGGCTTTCTGACAGCTCTCTTTTCTCCCACACTGAACTTACCACCACAGGCCGCAGCATAGCAACAAAACAGCAGAATCTCTGTCTGTCCTCTATAAGAGCCTTCCTCAGGGCCTGCTTCTCTGTCTCCTCTAGCAGAATGTATTTATCACTGACATCCTGCATGGCGCTGTCCAACTGGGGTTGAATATCACCACGACCTTGGAAACAAAATGGACAAATGCACACACACAAAGAATAAATATATAGTTGCATTACACTATGATAAAAGGGATAACTCACAGGGAAACATGACGGTTGTGTTTACTATTTCACAATGTTTAAAAAATAAGGCACAGTGACAGTATTCACCACTTCACCTCCCTTCACGACACATTGTTGGAGTAATACTAATGTACATAAATAATCACAAGCAATGTGATAACACAGTGATGAAAAAACATTTGGTGTTTTACGTTTTCATCACTTCTCCTTGGTGTTTGCTCGGACTGTTACCACCTCTCTACATGTTATCTTTCTTTTAACTGCAGACATGGCTATCTTCAGTGCTAGCATTTGACTGTCTCCATTCCTTTTTGGTTATTATCTCCACATGAAGGGCCACTAGTGTTATGAAGTGCTTCATGTCTCTTGATCAGAGGTGGCAAGAAGGTTATTAATACTACCCCTACTGGTGCTTGTCAGAGGAAACGTCGATTTACAGTTCCAAGAGAGTAGAAAGTGAGTTTTGATGATCACTCTATCAAACACTTAAACTTACCAAGACCATTTGGTCAATGTGCTTTCTGCAAATAGATTTGAATATCCATACGTAAATCCAGGTATACTTGGAGCAATGACTATGCCTGGGTCACGCATTTATTCAGAACTCCAGGTGTCTAGGTGTGCATGGCTGCATGCATATCTGTGTCTGTGATTGTGATAGAGGACATCCTGAGCCAAATCAAGCCCTCTTGAGTTCTCTACAGAGGCAGGAAGGCTGGCGACTAACCTAGATGACATACAGTGGGCCCCAAAGGCATTATCTAACCACTCAAACTATACTTACACACAAACATACGCACACCACACACACAAACACACACGCACACAATCTTGACCTTGATACATCAAGGTTAAACCCACAATGAACAGCTCTGTGGTCTGTCTGCCTGTTTTTGTGTCTGGAAAAAGATAACAAACTGGTGTCTTTCCTTGACATTTGATGTGAGGCCCTGTATCATGCAATTCAGAATAGAGTTACACAGGCAAATCATCCTCACCTCAAATGTAAAACATAAGGATGTGTGTCTTATGTTGAGGAAAAAGCATCAGCCCTTTCAACTCCAACATGCCAGTACAGTCTACACATTATACAGTTCATAATACAGCATGTGGGAAGCACTGTTTCTACTGCTTTCTCTCTCTCTCTGTCAGTTGAGTAGACCACAATTAACACGACAGTTAACAATGGCCTCAAACACACACATGAATACTGACTTGATGGAAAAGCACTAAAATGAGACTCTTATTGTCATTATGTGCCTACTTTCATCATAATAGCTGACATTAATTAGAAATGGCAAAATGAGTTGATCACTGAGGGGCAGTACAATTGTTAATAATAGCTGAAGACGTCAGATTAATTCTAAAGAATGTACCATAAGTGGTTAAAGTTCTTTAAGGATAATGTCTGTTCTCACTGTGTGAATATTGTGTATTTACACTGGGAAGTATTGTAAGTATAACAGGTGCAGTTGCCTAAGCATTTTAACCAAAATACCAAATGTATATTGATTACCTGGTAAATTTGCAAAGGACCAAAATTTATAGTATTGCAACGGCTTTTAA
>JAPZDY010000025.1:20831639-20842626 GCA_029783645.1 Ctenochaetus hawaiiensis
TGTCACAGACCGGCTGTGTATACACCTGGCCTCAACAGCCTGGACATACACAGGAGGTGGGAGTGTAGTTGCAGAGGAGAAAAGGACATGAAGAAACAGAGCGAATTAAAAAAGATAAAATGAAGGTGAGGAAGTGAGACAAATATGTAAAAGCAAGGAACACAGGCAAATGACTTTGCCTCTTTTGAAAGTAATGAAATACTTATCAAAAAGAAAATGAGAACGAAGCTAACAAACCCACTTCTCCTGGCATCGGCTGTGTGATATTGAAACTTTTTATTTTCATGTCCCTCTTCTTTCTACTACAGTGTAGGGACTTTGTCAAATTAAACAATAAGTGGTTTTAGAGCCTTAGATTTTAGGCACAAAGTTCTCATTAGGGAAAAATTAACTACCTCTCAATCACACAGTATTTGGGCTTTAACCTGGGCCTTAGAGGGCTGTGTTCTGAGTGTACGCTTTAACATCTCTATGAAATCCGATGTGAGTCTATAAGTGTGTGCATGCCAGTATTGCAAAAAGGAGACTGTGTTGGGTCATAGCCTGGCTCCTGAAATGAGGGTAAAGTGTTTAATGTTAACTTTTAAAAAGGGAGAAGTGTAAAATTAGCTTACATAGCCACAACACATACACTTGTGAGCTAGAAACAAATAGACCAATATGGACCAGTGCTTTAAAGTAAACAAAGTAGTTAACACTTACACATTAACATACACACACCAGACAGATGCAATTACACGCATGCACACAATAACATTTGTGTGTTTGAAGGAAACTCTTGTCCAGACATGGAGCAGATTGGCTTAGTTGCCGTCGGTTTCTCAGGAACACACATGCAGACAGAAGAGATGTTATCAGCAAAGGGGCAAATTTATTTTCACTTTATATAAAGTGGTTAACATCAAAATAAATCATTACTGTAACAGCACGGAAGATGTTCTGAGTTTCTCAGCCACTAACACAGAGTCATGCACTGCCAGTTACAAGCTAACAAAAAGCATAGCGAAGTAAAATATTTTACCTGCACATACCATACTGATACACATGCTGCTCGTTCCTCGCACAACAGACTTCTAATCTGAGGCCCTTATATGTACAGCTCAGTCGCACCAATGTTTCCTCTAATGCTAGCACTAGCCAACTTGATATGCACTGCTCTTTCACCAGTCATCCTACCCTCAGAAGCTATGGCGGACAGAGCACGTGGCCTGTGATTTATAGTCTAGAATTTCTCAAAGAGTGGATGTGCTTTTTAACACTTTTACAGAGTTATTTAAACTGTGCACATGGAATAAAAAAGACATGTTTAATAAAATATAAATCATGGTAGAATACTCTAAAGCATGTCGAGAGGTGAACTTCAAATGCTCAGACAGATATAGGCATGAAGCTCATTTGCTAACCAAATGTGTTTTGAATTAGGTTTTCCATGCATGTCAGATGTTCCTAATACAAAGTTCACTGGTCTAACCGGGTTTGTGTTTAAACAAAAACAGAGAGCAAACACTACTAACCCACAAACACTTTTGTGGACACACACTGAATGCACGCATAGTCAAGCGCAAAAAGAATTCTCTGCTTCTTTATTTGGCTCAGAAACACGCAAAGGTGTTTGGCCTATTCTCCTCTGGGTTTGGCCTCCTCCCCTCCTCAGAAACATATACATTCTGCCTCTCACTTGAAAAGAGAGTGTCCTCTGTTCCACACATACAAATACAAATACGCACACAGACACAGGTATACACACACACGCATAAACACTCGTCCTTAACCCCACAAGGGTATTCTGGAGCCTAAGCCTGATTTTGCCCATACTAAATTGTAAAGCAAGTGATTCTACAACTGCACAAAATCACCCTGCACAATCTGTTGTCTGAAAAGACAGAGATTTATTGCTGCATTTAGTTTATATGACTGAATCATTACATATGCTGTGCATATGCAAACAAAGGTGTGCCAACTTCAATTAGTCTGTGAGTCAGTGCATGAGTCTGTGTATTTAACCCATTAACTGAGTCAATTTCTGGGTCCAGCGACTGGTGAGCTTTCCAGGATGGGTCAGGGTTAAAAGAGAACAGAGGGTATATTGAGAGACATAGGGATCATTCAGGGGATTTGTTCTAGGTCTGAGCAGGACAGAGGACAGGAAATGTATACGCCCCTGCTGGTTTTGGCCTGAAACTGGAAAAAAGAGGACAGAGCCCTTTCAGAGAGCGCTTTGAGACAGTGGGTTGGTTCAGGATCTAGGGCTGCCCTGTAACAAAGGCCAAGCCATGGACCGAGATTGGCAAAAAGGGAAGGGCCAGATTTTTTTCACAGAGCTGTATGGGGGTGAGTCCATGCCAGAGTACACAAAGCAGACTGAAACAGAATTAGACCAAATTTTGCCCTCTCAAATCTCTCAAGTTCAGTGCACTTAGGTTTAGAGAGCCATCATGTCTCTAATTATTTAACGGAAAATTCCACTTTTATCTTAGAGCCTGTAAAATAAAATAAATCTTCTTTATATATCAACTGGATCAATAATCATTATCTTAAAAAGCAAAATGGTCTGTTAAAATCTCAAGTGTATACTTATTTCACATTCAAAACACACAGATCATTTGTCAACATTCTGCTTGATAATATTAATGAGCAGCATTTTGGCTCCTCTCACTCACTCAGACTAAAAGACTACATAGATCTATAGCATCAAGTGCACACACCTATTAATAATCTTTTATCTCCCATTAAAATTTATGAACTACACTGATTCCAAGTACCTCTTAGCTTTCATGAACATATTAATTGACCACAACTTTTTTGAGGCATTTTGCAAAAGTAACATGGGTAACTAAGACTGAACATTTTAAAAAGAGTGGTAAAATGCTAATATGTCCTCTATGCCAGTTATAGTGACAGGCATAGATAACAAAGAACAGTTTTAAAAGCTTCTGCTTTGCATTAGCAGTGGCACCAAGTGCATTAACAGATGACTAGAAATAGTAGAAGGTAAGCCTTTAGAGACATCTGGGGTTTACGGCCCCATTTACCCCGAATATTTGCTAAGCACAGCAATAAAGCAGGAGCAAGAATGCATACAATCTAACTGTAATATGCTGTTGTGTAGTTTATCAATTGTTGTTTGTCTGTTTCAGAGACATTATATGTAAAAATGCACTTAAAAAACACTGCAGATAGTTCAAAAGGCAGAGCATGCACCTCTCTAGGGTGAAACCTATTTTCAGTTGCTGAACTCATTGTGGGCACACAAGGGCCTCAGTGGAACTAAGCTATTCCATAAGGAGGTACAGCAATGATGTTAATGGAAGAGGTCAGACAATAGGCTGACGCTACTGCTAGGCAGCGCTCAGAGGTCATAAAGATGTAGGACAGCCACTTTGTCACAACTAGAACCAAGCTGGCAAATACAGAGGAATCAGAGCCCTTTGCAAGGGAATATCAACTAGTATACAAGTACAGTGAAATCAGCACTGGTTTATTTTGTGAGGTTACTTATTTGTATTAAAACGCATTGCCAATTTTAGTTATGACTACAACATTCCTGGTAGACATGTTCATTCTGGTTAAAGAAATGGACTGCATTTTTATAGTGTTTTTCTACTAATCTGATCCAGGTCTAAATTCACCCCCTCACACATAAATCCATACACTGCTGACAAACAGAGTGCCAACTCAATCATCAGGGTAGGATACCTATCCTTCACATATGCGCACACTCAGCAACTGACTGCATCAGCCACTTGCAAGCAATTTGACATTCAGTAACATGCCTACAGACAGTTCAACATGTGAGGATGAGGGAGCCAGGGATCAAAGCAACAACCTTTCCTTTTTGGCTCACTTTGCACTGAAGACCCAGTCCTTCGAAACATCTTAAGCATCTCAACCCAATCTTCAGTGAGACCAAACATCCAAGTAATGCTACTTATTCAGATATGCTGGGATGCTTTACATAAACAGTAAAAAGTAAACATCATGTTTGAGTGATGCTATGTTTATTACTGCTGGTCCAAATCAAAAGGTGGCTGCCACTGTCCCTCTGTGACTCATGTAAAGTGAAACCACTGCAGGAACGTCTGATACAGTGGTATGGAAGAGAAATACAACTTGATAACAGCAATTATGTAATCATAACAAAAGGAATGGAATTATGACAACAATAGCCGGCACTGCTTCAAACAGATGGGAAGTGCGTAAGGACTGGTTTATTGTTGTTTTACAGGCTTAACAGCAACTAGATATCTGACTTGTGAAAGAAGGGGAACATAGATTAATGTGAAAATGTATTTCAAAAGAGAATTACTGTGGACCATACAGCTATGATGGAAGCAATATTTAACAGTACATATATATAATTCTAGCAATATGGGCTGCTGAATAAGTGATTGTGCTTGCTCAAAACAATCTGAATAACTGGCTAGGTGAGAGGAGCATTTAAGTAATAAATGACTCTAAAAACATGTTTGTACAACATTATAATTATTTAAGATCCAAACAGATCTGACAAGCTTCTACATGCAAACTTTTTGGCAGGTGTCTATTTCATCCCCACAGAGTCAGACGTGTCCAAACAGACTCAACACTAGAGCTGCAAACAGAGCCAGTGGGATTAATACACACACATGCACAAATAGACACACTGTGACATAATGACATACAGCATATGTACACACAAATACTCACTCTACATGTACAAACAGTGTACTGACAGCTGCCAACAACATGTGACGCAGGCTTGGTTATTTATAAACCTTGAAAAAACTATTATGCCATGGTGGTTTGAAAAATCCTGTATTGCCTGTGTGTGAAGCTGCTGTAGTTGAACATGAAGAAAGTGACAGATATGTTATTTACCAATTATCATAATGTGTCACTAACATTTTTAAAGGTCACTCATGTTAATTGTGTACTATGTATTGTATGAGTACAAGCTGTCGACTTAACAAGGACTTAACTCAACTGCAAGTTTTTTTTACAAGTGGTTTTCAATGTCAGACTCTAGCATTTCAAGATGAGTCACGGGAGGACTCAAACAAACCATCTAATTATGTCTTAAAACTGGTAAAACTTGCTCTATGTAAACCTAATGAGGCTGTTAGGATGGTTAGCAGTTTTTCAACTAGTGTGCAGACATCCCTGACTGCATACCAGTAACATGCAAATCTTAAAGGTAGGTCATAAATGCCACTGACTTTACCAAATTTGGACTACAAAATAATTTCAAATAACTTATTTATTTTTTTAGAACCACAATATGTAGTTCTTGGGAAGATTCAAAACTGTATTGCTGTGTTATTTTTAACATCTTCTCGTCTTCTCTTCTTGTCTGGTCTGTCGTACAGAATGACATCATCTCCCCATGCAGTGTGGTTGCTGTCAGCTGTTTCAACGTGGCTGACTCTGAAGAAATCCCACTACTCACCCGCTCTGTCTCCATTGCACTCACTTGGTCAATGAAAAATCACAAAGTAGCACTGTTATACAGTTTGAAAAGAAACACACTCACACACACATGCACATGCACACCAGCTAAAAAAGACACACAAACAGAAACATTTGCCCAATTACTCAGAGAAGGAAACTATGATGAAACTATAATTTGGTACAAAACAGAGGGGAAGATGGAATATGCATGGAAAATGAACTGGTGCTCAATAAAACAAGAGAAAGGATTGTTCCTTTGCCATCTCTCTTCTTCTGCCCGATCTCTTAATCTCTCTCTATTCATGAACAGAGCTTTGTCTCATTCTTCACCAATGACCAGCGTAGTACACACATGGTTTTATCAGCAAACAGTCAAAAAAGAGTTGAAATGAATATGAAAAAATATTGAAAACATTTTCATTGACTTAGTATTCAACAAAATTTTCTCATATCAATAATACTACCACTATAATAACTTGTAGGAAAGATGGAGTACTGTAGAATGACAATTATACATCAAATACTTGCATCTGCCTGTACTCAGACTGCATCTTCATATGTTTTTAAATTGCTCAGTCACCTAGTAGGGTTGTAGAAAACTGATTGTACCCTAAACACATCATGACTCTATCATAAATAGCTAAACACTACTCCAAAAAATAACTTACATAACACGTAACTGGTAAGGTGATAGCGAGATAAGGAGATTATTGACAGAATGCAATGTGATCAATACAATCCTTGTTTGTGCACTCTGCTGAAAACATCATTATTTCCTATGATTAAAGCTCTTATCTGTGCACCAAGACCACAGCTACTGTTATACTTTGCTCAGATTCTGCTTGTTAAATGTACAAAATGAAGCTAAATGCATAATTTTGAAATGTGTTGTTTCTATTTGAATATCAAACCAAACCTACCCAGGATAGTAATGCTCATCTGGAGCAGGAATAGTTTTGTTATCAAATCATAGCACTGCCAATCAAAAGTAAATTGAATTGTGAAAAAAAATTCAAGATTCCTTGCCCTGTTCCTGGTGTATCACATTTTTCTTTTAGCAAATTCATATATCTCTTGATTATACCATGTTTGTCAGTCTCCTAAAGACCTCTCTGTAAGGTGTGATGTGTGAGTGCTTTTATCCAGTATAACCCAAAACATGCTTAATCAGTGATGCTTTTTTGATCACATGAGTTTAAATCAAATAGAACAATTAGAGCTACTAACGCAAACAGTCACATTGCTTCAGAATGAGAGGAGACTTAGGGGGAAAAAAATGAGACGGACAAAAATTCCTCATTCCCTTATGTTTCTCAGTATATGAGTGATCCACACTATTAAGGATATGGATGTGTAATCTTCTGTCACCAGGATTACTACAAGGCAAGACAGCTTTGAACACCAAAGTCCGAAATTTACTAGAACAACATCAAAATAAAATAACAGTAAACATAACAAACATTTCTCTGTTTTACAACTTCTTTAATGATTAACTAGTATTGAAAGTATGTCCGGGTCACTTTTAGAAAACACATTGCTAATAAACAAGCCTGTCAACAAGAGTTTTAGACCAAGAGGAAGGAAATTTCTGTTTCATTTTGAAAATACATGCCAAAGCTGAGCTGTCCATACTCAGCACCTCAACAATCAACTGTATGAAAATGTACACAGGGAAAAGACTGAGAAATTAAATAAAAGGGCAATTTTATTTTGAGAAAAATTTAATATACATGACAATATACAGTGCTCAATGCAGCTAGAAAACAAGCAAAAATGGGAGCAGCAGGGAGATGCCAAAGCACACTTCAGTGTACTTTATCAGACTAGGACAACAAAGGAAAGTGAGCTATTTGTGCTTAAAGAAAGTCCAAATCTGAACAGAACAAAGCACAGTACAGAGAAACAGCTGGCTTCAGCTAATCCTTTGTCTTTGCTTGTGGTTGTGAATATTCACATTTAAAAGTCTGTCAGCGTAGTAGCATCTTCAGTGTTTGGCTCTGACTGAGTAGCTCTCTGTTATGTGGCAATTACATGTCACACACTGTACTTTTTACATTTATGCGTGTGTTCTATTAATGCAATCAGATCTGCTCTTTCTTGTGTGTCTGTGTCTGCTATCAGCTCCAATAGACTCAACAGAGCACAACAGAGAGAAAGAAAGGCTTTGTCTGAAGACTTAAGTCGGTCTTTCATTCTTTTATTCAAACTTTCTCCACTTGGCATTCCAGTTATTTTATTTCACTCAACTGTACACTGGTAAGCTGGACTTTACTATTCTTTTATATGCAGGTCTCTCATTTTGAGTTTACTTTGGCAGTACTCATTAATCCTTGAATCTTAATCTTTCTTTTCTTTTTTCTGCATGTTTTCCTCCGCTTTCCATCTTTATGAAGACATCTGGCTCTCGTAAATCAGTTTAAATAAGTAACTCAAACAAATGCAGAAACGCAAACACCATGTAGCAGCTGATAATTATTAAAAGCTTCAGTCTTTCACTGAACCATTTCCAAAACTTAGTCAAAGAGTTTTACTTCACCGCAGTGATTAGGTCATGCAATGAGCATTTACTGGTGTTAACACTTGAAGGTAGTTTCTCAACCATATAGTGTTTTACATTAAAAAAAACTACAGTTCTATTGGTGAGACACGTTTCTCACCATAAGTCAACGGACATTTTCTTATCAAAAACCACTGCCAATAATACTAAGATTGTTGTGGTTACGTTTGGTTAGCTATATATTATATAGAGTGAATCAAGACAAAGTAAAATGGAGCAAAGCACACAGAGCACTGCATTTTTCATAAAGGATCAACATCTGTGCATAAGGTGTTTTCCTGTTATTTTAGTGTCTCTTAATAGCCCGAACTTAATAAAATTGTTGATGTTTTTTGGAAAGGGTAATTTTGTTTCAAGATCTTAAATGCACCTTTCACCGTTTAAAGATTTCTTCCAGATATATATTAAAGATGCATATACAAACAATAATGTATATCCGTGGGTTTCTTCTGCTAAAGCCCCTTATTTTCCAGAAGTCATCTATAGGGTACTGAGGACTGAAAATGTATTGTGGGACTGAAATTGAAATATCTTATGTGTGTCCTCATCTTTGAGCTTACCTGTATCATAATTGTGAAAAAAAGTTCAATCAGTTCAAAATTCCAATCAGCATTGGGTACACAGTGAACTGGGAACTGTCAGGTGTTTTGTTATTTCAAAAAAAAGCCTTGAAGCTTGTTTTTTGTGCACATTTTACATAAAAGTATTTTTAAAAAATGCATGAGCAAAAGAGTTATGCTCCAAAGTTCAAGTTTTGAAAAATGCTCCTTGCTGTTAATGTGTTTTTTAATCTTTTGATCACGTTGCTTTAGTGATAACACAGTGATAAAAGAGTCCCAGAGAAACTTTCATCTACACCTATAAACATAACTGCTGTCACATATCCAAGTATGCTGAGTCTACTAATCAACCCTTGGATTTTTATGTGCTGCTGTTATTGCCAGTATCTGCACCACTATACAAAAGTGCAACCGTTTACAAAGGTAGCCTAAAGCTTGTGTAGAAGATTCAATGTCCTTCACTGTGTGTGCTGTCAAATCTTTGACAAAGTTTATGTCTGTGCCTTTATGGTTATTATCATTATTATATTAAAGAGGTTTAAGTATTATTAAATGAACAGCTGGCTGGTTCTAGTGTGTTGTGTGGTTTTAAGGACATAAAAAATGCACACAAACACACCTTTGATCTGTAAACATGTGACTTTTATAAACCATATTACCATGGGGATAGTTACAACAAGCATGTTCGGACCAAGGGACGCATGGGGAGAAGAAAACAGTGGGAGATATAGAGAAAAAATAACAGAAATCCTCATCTTTTTATTAAGGGGCCTCAGCAATCTATGGGTATTTATTTTGGCGAACAATAAGTCTGTTCTTAATCCGATTTAGACACAAACTAATACAGGCTCTTTAACATCAAAACTACTGTAACAAGCACTACAGCACTACTACCCACAGCACTTTTAAAGATCCATTAAATATACATGACAGTAGATTCAGTGGATTTAAACAGAGCAGTTTGGTTGGTGACAAATGAGTCCTCAGCAAATTATACCCAAGAGATCCAGTTTTTGAAAAGACTTTCCCCCAAACAGATATTATGGGCTGTTGTTAGGGCTGACCTAAAAATCTATCCAATTCCTTATGCCTGTGGGCTTCCAAAAAAACATTAACCACAAAGACCGTATGGTTAGCATCTTTAGTTGACTTTCGAGATAATGAGAAAAACTTACATTTAAACTCACTCTAGGCCCTCTTGCAACTTTTTAAAACAAAATGAGAGGCTAACTGGCATAAGTAATAACAAAACTGGTGGTGTACTTATCGAATAAACATGTTTTTATAGAAATCTTTAAGAATGAGCACACATAAAAATGCACCCTTGATAGTAAGTTTGGTCTCTAATCTTGGTAATCAAGTCTCCTTAGAATACTGTTGTACACTATCATATGGTTATCTACCTGTGATACAGACAGCAGAGAGTTAGGCAGCATTGGTGCATTATAACTCATTATTAATGCTTGCCTCTATCCTGAAGAGCTCAAGCATGAAGTGAAGCCTGAGCAACAAAGCACAAAAAATCAGGGTGTAATGTGATACTGCTAACACAAGACAAAACATATAGAGAATGGGCAGAAAAAGTGATGAAAGAGCAGATGAAAGATGACACAACATTCTTTAGCTGATTGAAAGTAACTTCTTAAGAGCAAATATTTATACTTTATGTGTGTTAGAGAAAGAAAGAGAAAGAGTAGGAGAGACAGACATAGTGAGAGCAAGTATGATGACTCCCTGTACTCCCCCACCTCCATCCAGCTCTAAGCCCTCCCTCTCTCTTGCTCTCTGCAGTGAGGGAGGTGATAAATGTGTGTGTCTGTCTCCGTTCCTATTAATAGTATGGAGCAGGGCTGTAGGTGTCATAGCTAAGGAGGGATGAGATCTCTCACTCTCTCTTTCCTTCTTATACACATACAGAGTTGAGCAGATTCTACCACAGTCCAGATGTAACAGGGGTGGAGTGTAGTGGGGGCGGGGGGGCAGGAAATGGGGGAAAGGGGGTAGAGGTCGAAGACAAAGCTAGCTGCAGAGCTTCAAACAGCATACTGACGGATTTACTACCTATACGATAAAGCAAACAACCCACCGAGCTTCTCTGCACAGTAGAGTGAAAGACTGGCCTTGCACAGTAGGGCTACTCAGACAAACACACTGACACATAGGTGCCCAGACCCACATACTGTTTAACAGTAAAGCAATTTAACCCTGTCAGTACTGTGCTAGAGCCGTCCTGCACTGTACTGAAGTGACACTGACTCCTTAAAGAGAGTAATAAGTAATGAGTAATAAGTTTGTGATTAAAGTACACAGTAAATACACAGGCCCCTGAATTTGTGTGCATATTCCTACCTCTCGAGTTGGTAGCCAGGTCGGCCACTTTCTGAAAGGCATCGAGGAAAGCAGACACAGCAACCACTGTCGCCCTAGGAGAAAGGGGCAGAGA
>JAPZDY010000025.1:20842726-20852749 GCA_029783645.1 Ctenochaetus hawaiiensis
GGGGCAGAGAAATTTCGTAAAACAAATCAAAACAAAACAAAATAATTATAATCACCCTTAACTTACACAACATAATAAGTTTAGTAAAAAGGTACAGAATTGTTTTTGCATATTTAATGTGCCTATGTGCATACACGTGTGCGATGCTTTAAAGTTTAAACTATGAAGCTTTTATTAACCCTGATAATTTGAAAATAAAATCATGTATGATGGTGTCTGTCTGAACTGTGTGTAAGTTAAAACTTAAAGGTGCCCTGCTGTGTGAGGAATGTGTATGTGATTGCTTAGAGACTGCTGGAATCTGTCCAGCTCAGCAGAGCAGGCCTAGAGCTGAGTGTGCCACACTTACAGGTCAATGAAAGGATCAGTGTGGGACCACTTTTTGCAGCAATATAACGGAAAAGGAGCTGGTGGCAAGTTCACAACTTAAACCTGCTTCTTTGTCAATTTGCGCAGTTTACCAAGTATTTACAAATTATATAATTAAATATTGCTGATGCATAAAGGGCTGAAGTAAGAACAGAATCGTATCCGACACAGAAAATAGTGGAAGCTTGGTGTAAGATTACTCTCTGTTTTACTCATAACAGACACCATCTTGCTGGTATTCCTATTTATGTATTGCTTGTCTGGCTGCCTGACTGACTTAGCTAGCTGGCAACAAGCTGCCTTATTGGCGGGCCAGCTGACTGGTGAACTGGCAAATACTGACTCATCGACTTCAGAAACAACAAACCTCCCATGATTAAAGTCACAGGCATGGAGGCAAAAGGCTCTCAGTGCACATACATGTATGGGATATCTGATCTACATAATAGAGACAAGTGTACTTATCTGTTGCCCATGACAAAGAAAACATAAACACAATTGAGTGGAAAATTTTCAAGGGATGCTCGGCATAAAAGCATGTTTGTTCAAACCCTGAGTACCTTAATATGTAAGCACTTGTTATCTTCCACTGGTCAACAATAAGCCACAACAACAAGACCTTTGGGTTTTCATAAACAGTTCAAACAGGTAGCTTTCACAACTGAGCAAAACAATACCAGAAAACAGGTTGGTGGCGACTCAAATTTGACTTGCAAATGGAACAAAAGTGTTTTTTAATCTTTTGTTTTCCAACATACTAATCTATTTTTTTACAGTGAGGTTTCCTCTATCCATATTAGCCATTGTTGGTGATATTAGTTGATAACAATGCATACCATGGTATTTTCTGTAACAGACACCTTAGTAACATGTCTACTGATGGAAGTTGGACAGCACTGTGTATGGCTGATTAAATAAGACACAAATAAGACAGAAGTTCTAATAAACAGCACATTCCTAGTGCTTTCACGACTGTTAATGCACTAAGCAGTCATAGCCGTTTTTTGACATCTTGATTGGTGAGGTTCTTCCAACTTTGTGATCCTGAAATCCGAATTCAGGGGGTTCCAGTTGAAATTTCCAAACAAAATGTAACAAGTAACAGGCATCATCACTGAGTGGGAGTAAACAGGAGAACCCTGGGGTTCTGACCCAGGACCAGTGCAAACCACAGAGCCAATGTGTTGTGCATTCTAAACTAACTCACAGGAGTGAGAGATAAAAATAGACTTAAGAGTAAACTAAAACTAAAACTACCTAAAAGTTAACAGTGTTTACAGTACATTCCTGATGCTATCACTGTAACTAGACTCAGTCTTATCTTGCTGGTCCACACACCATTTGAGTTAACTGTTTAACTGAGCAACAACTGACATCTAAGATGGGTCTCCAACTTGTCTGACAGGAAAGGTGAACAAATCAACTGATAGACAACTCTCATTCATACATTAGATTTCAATATTATTTACATTTCAAGCTACAGACAACTCTTGGCATTGAGTCAGTGATCAAACAATCATATCCTTTATCACTCAAAAAACTCTGTTACTTTGGCTAATAAATGTTGTAGAGCTGACCAGAAGATCTGAGGGTGTGTCCTTCTGATGGAAAGAGAAACATATGTGCAGGCACACACAGATTCCTTTCTATTTAAAGCACAGTGCGGGTAAAGGAGCAACCTATGAATGATGACTGCCTACTCTAATTTATACCATGTACACATTGGTCTAAGAACCATATTTAACATGTAAATGTAGCAAAGACATGTCAAGTATATAATTAATCCAAAACAGGTTTGTGAGAAAGAGAAAGAGAAAGTGGACTTAATCCAAAATCGGTGTGCGATGTCCAGTAGTGTACTATTACTACCAATGGTCATCCATGGTAATCTTTGCAATGCTTTTACAAGAAAAATGACAAACAACTTAGTACTACTGGTTAATCCATTTACTGCTTTTAGCTCATTTCAGCAAAAAAAAGCATATGAAAACTGGAAAACTAATAGTTTTTCACTCAGCCAAGAACTTGAATTAGGTCTCTGAAAATCAGAAATCTAAATATTTTCTGAATCAACCAACAGTAAAATTAGATAATTTCTTAACAAATAAATAAATATTATTTGTAAGGGTATATATAATATCTGTTTGTGTGTGTATATGTATGTATATGTATATATTTTTTTTTTACACTAAAATTAGCCTCTGTATGCAGGTTTTTTTATACACAAAGTGAACTTGCTGGTTTAACTGCCTTCCAACTACCAGTGGACAAGTTTGTCATTTTGTTTTGTTTTTTTGGTTTTTTTTGCCAGTGTGTTAAGTTCAACATCAGGACTGCGATAGAGAGAACAAGGAACATCGGAAAGCAGCTTCAAAGTCAGTGAAAATGTTTTTTTTATATACATACTGTATATAAAATAAATAATTTAAATTCAGTTCTGACTGTCAGCAAAAATGCCTCAAGACTTTGGTAGCAGAATAAGAATAAAATAAAACAACATTGCTGTTCCAAGCCTTAAGTACTGCACAGTACCTCTACAATAACCTGCCTGCTACCACTGGCCTTAAAATCTGCAAACGTCACTGTCTTGGATTCAAGACAAACGACTATAACATATCTGTACCGCAAAGCCTTGCCCAAGCCAATCTAAACTCCCCCTAGACCCTATCAAAGTTCAGCAGCCTGCTCTTTCTGACAATGATACATTCAGTACTGCTGTCCCCATCTATTCTTAGTTTAAATGAAACTAGAATAACACTGTAGTAAATCTGAATCAGAATTTTTTAGGGCTGTAACTTCACTAGTTTAAAGCATAACATAACAATAATTGTGACAGATATAGTGCTATAAGCAGTTTTTTATGTATATGAATATAAGTTTGTACTGTATTTACCTGTCTTTTGATTTATAGATTCATTTTTATTTTCTTTGTCCATCTTCTTTCTAAATATACAGCTATTTTTACACTAAAATTAGCCTCTGTATGCAGGCTCTTTAAACACAAGTAAACTTGCTAGTTTAACTGCCTTCCAACTACCAGTTTGTCATTTTGTTTTTTTTTTGGCCAGTGTGTTAAGTTTAACATCAGGACTGTGATAGAGAGAACAGGAAACATCGGAGAGCAGCTTCAAAACCAGTGATTGGACAGTAACTTTTATATCTTTCACATCAGTCTCTTTTTCAAGCTCAACACCAACTGAACCCTATTCAAGCACTGCTTCAACAAAGATGAATGAACAACTAAATGTAGTTTTGCATCACATTGTCTGTCACAGGGCCAGAAACACATTTCCCTATATCCTCTCGCCCTCAAACAAGTAGCTCAATGGTTGTTCGTAAGTGTTGTTATTAAGTGTGACAGTGGAATTTGAGGGTTTCTTTTTTTTAACTCAAATAAGTAACAACAGAGTTTCATATATAGTTCATGAACTGCATTTAAATTTTTTTAGGTTGACTGTTTCTTCACAAAAAGAACCAGGGAAAGGGAGGCCCGCATGTAAGCCTAGCTCTGACACAGCTGCATCAACCACGACCCACCAAATAAACCGAACACTGACATGTTAAAAGACAACTGTGATTAGAAATCAGCCATCCGATATCCCAATCCACCTTCTTTCCTTGAAGCTCTGCTCTGTGTGCATGCATGTATATGTGTGTGCGTATATGTGATGACTACTTAAAACCAGAAGGGGCAGGAAAAAAACCCATATTTGGACCAGAAATATGACAGAACAACCTCAACACTGTAATTGGTTGATTTCCTAGTTGCTTTGTGAGAGGGGAGCAGAGGGTCTAAATTACAGAGGAGTCTGCTTTAGGACGTCATTATGCACACAGACATATGCTGCTGCCACTGCTGGCTAGTCACTTATCCAAGCCAAAGAGAGGGTGGGTGTGTTTGCATTTTACTCAGTTCGTGTGTGTGTGTGTGTGTGTGTGTGTCCTTCTATGTAGCCCAGCTCCTGAACAGATTACAGAGGTCCTTGGGTGGGGGGTTATACTTTAGTCAAAAAAGGCTAGTTTGGTCAAATTTCTAGGGGCCAGAGACAGGCTTAAAAGCAGACAGAAAAAGCCTTATTTGTAGATTGCAATGAGCAAACCCAGATAGCACACTCTTATTAGCTCTCCATCAACAAGTGCATCGCTGCAGCCAACAATATTCCAAAACCACCGCAGCCTAGAGTAGGGCGTAGGCCAATCTCATTTGGTAACAGCTAGTCTGAAATGTGTGTCATCTTTCTATAAATGATATTCAACTTATTCTGTTAAGAAGAATATCTATATTAACATTAGTCAATTAATCTTTTCTGTAAACATTAATTGGCTAATGCTGACATAACAGCAAGTGGGTCTAGGAAATGCTTTACAGTAATACGACAAAGTATAATCAAATTTTTATACTTTCTGACATAATAATATTGGTCGAAGTGCAAACTCTATTATTGGCTATGGCTACCTTTTTTTTTAAGCTTTATAATAATTGTTTGTTTGTTTTTTTTATTTATCATGGACCTGATATCCACACTAACACGCTCACACACACACAAGCAAGCAAGCAAGCACACACATATTCTATCGCCCCAAAAAACAGTCTTTAGCAACAAGGGTACAAATACTCTCCTGAGTGTAAACATTGCAGGGTCACATATTTAACCCCTGAATGATGGAGACTCTTGAATAACATATCACTCATAATCAGCCTCAATACTGAGAAAATAGAGGAATGGGACACTGTGTGGCCCCTGTTAAGTATTGTTAAATCCCTAAGCCTTTGTACAAATGTCAGTATTAGTCTGTCTCAGGACACGTGGACACTTAAATGGCCAGAGAACTGACATGCATTGTAAATCAAAGAATAATTACAACCACAGGACATCCATATTGACAGTACTTGCTGAACAATGATCTTTTATTTCAGCTGTCAAAAGTTGTTTGTCTCCTGACACGTGGCTACTTAAAACCAACTAAGAGAGGTGGCAGGAATTGGCATCCATTGTTCGCAGAGGATTTAACAATTTTGGCAGGAGGTGTCTAAATTTACAATACAAGAAATACAAATTAAATCAGGGTTAAAGTAGCCTACAAGGGAAGGTGAGGACACATAATGCCCCATGGAGACATTGTTGGGACATTAAGCTTTATGTAAACTGTCATTATTTGTTAGTTTAAGGACATGTGATCACTAAAACTTTTTTTCTGAAGGAACCAACACTGACATGTAATGTAAAAGCCCAAGTGAAGTCTAAAATCAGTCCTGACATTTGTGTATTACTATAATAACTGGAGGAACTAAATGACAAAAGTGAAAATATTGAGTCCTCCTCTTTTAAATTTTTTCAATTGAAACTGTTTATTTTTCTTTAAAAATAAAACACAAAAACAAACAGCTCTCACCTGAGCTGCGACTGCAGTTTGCCGGCCTTGGTGATAAAGTCCTCCCAAATAGGGTAGCTGCTCTGTGGGAAAGAAACAGATACAAACACAACTGACACAATCATCTGAACAGATTTGACTATTCCCATAGTTACATAAAAGTTCAACCAACATAAGATCACAGTGATGCCTCGCCTCACCTGCAGTCAAATCAGAACTAAGCAACTTAGATTTTCTGTATGTGGTAGCTTAATATGTCAATCACAAATGATTTTCCATCTAATTGCCATTTGATCTAAGGGTAAGGATAAATAAATTGTTATGAAGCATTGTATTTTTCTGAAGAGCTTGAGGTTTGGTCTTGATACAGAATAAATTGTCATTCCAAATTACCTCCACATTTCTAAACAACAGCATTTAAATTTCACTCCTATTTTGTTTAATAATTAATTATTATTTGATTCTACATCTCTTAATGAGAGAACAGACTCACTGACATGTCCTGTTAGGTTGCAAAATGGGTCACAGGCCTCTTTTGGAAAGATCCTTACACAACAAGAGCTCTAATACTATCGTGTAATGAGCATAGTTCCCGATGGGACTCTAAATTTACCTAATTCAGGTCCTGGGCTGAAAATAGTTGAAGTGTCTTTCATCAAAACCATTACAGCTAGAACAAGTGGCCCAGTGCAATGAAAAAGAAGAGCTAACATGGTAGTAACACAGCACAAGATAGAGTAGCGATTATAGCATGAGGTCATGTTTATCACTAATGTGCTACTACTGTCGAGAGCCTGAGGAATGTCATGTTATGATGTCAAACATTACACCAAACAACCAACTCAACCCTTACATAACTTATTGTTCCTATCACTGCCCTCTTTTCATCAGTCAGAATAAGTAATTCCTAATCGATCCCCAAGAAGGAATTCTGCTATATTGCAGTTGCACCAGGAGTGATAAGAAGAAAATGAAAAAATGAATGTGAAAATATGTACATCATACTACAATGTGACAATATGTATGGGTATGTCTTCAATCAACATGCCTCTTATCCTTTCTCTCTGCTTGCTCAGTCCATCCTTTACTGATGATGAAACCAAGCTCTGCCTATCTCACACTCCAACGCCATGGCAAATGTCCTCTCTTTTCCTACTCTTCATGTTGACAGCCTGGATTAAATATCAAAGTGAGCTGTCACTTTTTTTCACAAACCCATCTGATAAGGCATCACTGTGAATTTGAATGTCTAATAAAAAGACGAAACACTCTAAGTATTTGCATATTCTCCCAGGTGATATCTGGTGGCATAGTTACCTGACAGTTCAGAGACTGGGCAACCATGAACTGCCTACTCAAGTGGGTCATGGGATGCTGAGAAGTGCTGAAAGTCTGGACAGTACTCATAACAAACTTTCTGACTCCAGATGACCCGATCACTGGCCATTTGACCTACACATTTCAAAGCCTTCAAGACCCTGCGGGTAATTTTCTGCCCTGACAGCTAAATTCTCGGCATTCCTTCAGGCAAGTACAACAGCTGGGAAATCAGCTAATTGTCTCCTCGGCCAAGATGTAAAAAATATCATCAACATAAGATGCCCTAGTTTGGAGACTGGTGATTGCCCTATTTAGCTTTTATCCAATTTTGGCTGCTGCCCCACTTCAAACTAGAACAAATGAATATCAAATTTATTATTTAATATAAATTTATTTGTTTTTCCAATGGATTAAAATGGAAGAGAATGCAGCAAAGTGTAGTCCAATACAATAATGGCACTTTGCTACCGCAAAACCAGAATTAACATAGGTTAATATAACATTATAGTAAGGCTAGAAACATACTAGCTATCATAAACAGTTGGAGTTAACACCTTGGCTATTTTACATTTACTAAACCTTAAGTTGTCGATTTAATGGACCTCCAAATAAACATGAACTTAAGGTTAGTTTGGTGCGGGCTCCAGTTGACTTTGCCTGAGGTTAACTGATGTCATATTACCGTTGGTTAGCTTAACGAAACCTCAACTTGTTTATCTGTTGAAGGACATATGAATTAACGTTAACAACTGACGTTAGCTAACATTTAAACTGATGCTTGGGATGTTAACTTGCTGGTAAAGTGAGTATAGGGGCCTCGCTTTGTGGCCCTAATGTGTGATAAATGTGTTGCAAAGAGTATTTTGCTTACTTTCATGTCTCCGATAACAGTTTGGAAGAGTCCTCCAAGCGCGCTGCATTCCTTCTCGATAACAGCCTCCATTTTCAGGACCAACTCCAGTGGTCAGTCCCGACTCCGTGAGTCGCTTTCAGTTCGCCACCTCGGCTCTCGAGGAAAATAAAAACTGAAAACTCCAAGAAAAATGAACAAAAACGAACAAACCCGTGTGTAAAGAAAAAACACTGTCTGAAACCGACGAAGACAAACTCTTCTCTCGGTCTAACGTGTTTCGTTGAAGAAACACAGCTGGGTTCTCCTCCGGTGCACCGTTCACTTCAAATCAGAAGCTGAGGAGACTATAGAGAAATTTAAATCCCCCTCTCCCCTCCACGCCGCCCCGCTCATACCCATGGCTGGACCGTAAGGAAATCTTTTGCAGTTTGCTTGTCGAAACCAAAAACTAGTCAACAATACTTGGTTTGTGACGTTTTTTCAGTGTTTACAGGTAACGTTAACGTTGGATACCGACGCTCGGTTTACTTACTACCCTTCCAACTGTGAGTGCGAGGGAAAAAAAACGACACAAGAAACAAGCGTCAAGTCCGCCATAGTAAAAAAGAGTGTATTTCCGGTTTATTATTTTTCACCAAAATAAGATAACTGATGAATGAAAGCTCTTAAAAAAATGCACATCCCCGTGAATCCATGTTCTCCTACACATGGATTCTGCACATGAATACATGTGTAAGAGAATTATGAGGAAATATTCATAAAGAAAGAAAGAAAGAATGAAAGAAAGAGGGTGGGAAAAAAAGAAAATAAGCACACTACAGGGATCTCCAGTGTTGTTGTGAAAGGTAATTTTACTTCCACATCTAAAAACAACAACCAGGAGTGATAGTGATGATTGAGGCCGCAGTGAAGTGAAACAATTAAAACTGAAATGATTGTCATATTAGATTTGACTCTGAAGAAATCAAAAAATGTGCTTCCATCATGTATCAAAAACAGACATTTTTGAGCATGTACATGTCTAAGACAACAAGAACAGACAAGGATCAGAAATATAATGAAACGTAATTATTCTCCATGATTTAAAATGGTGAAATATGAGGTATAACTAACAAAATAAACAAAGACTTAACAAAATAGCAGCCCTTCAGACTGACCTGAGACTTAAGCCAGAGTCAAGGACTCCAGCACTCCATATTGTATAAGAGAGCCTCTTGCACTGCACAAAACAGTCACTTTTGCAATGAATTCGTCCCCTAATGTCTTGTTTAACATTAAAAAATACTTCACCAACTCTTCAAATGGAAGTTTTCAGACAAGTTTACATGTAGCCTACATTTGGCGAAAAACTTAACCTGTAAGTTGAACCTTATGCAAAGCATGCTGAGGACATGTAGACACATTTGACACATGAAGAATGAGCAATAGAACAAGGGCAAGCCAACTTGTCAACATATCAGCCATGCAGTCTTTATTTAAGTTTTCAAACTAATTTAGTTTCTTCATTAACTTGATTAAATTATTATTCAGGGGCGCTTGGACACAGCTGTTTCACCACCGCTGTCATTGCTCATTGGTGCCTCCTGGCCCCTGCATCACTGCTTCCTGGCTGCTTTTCTCCTTTGACTTTCAGAGGCACTGCTCAGAACAGCCTCTTACTTCCCTGACTTTTTCCCCGGATTCTTGTTTAACATAAAAAAAATGACTTTTCCAATGGAAGTTTTCAGACAAATTTAACATTTGGAAAATATTTTAACTTGTAAGAGTGTGTAGGTTACATGATGTGAACATAACACTTCGCAAGTCCTTAATAAGACATGAAAATGAGATATGCTTGAACCAATTTTTTTTCTCAGACCCTGTTGGTTTTATTGTGAAGGAAAACCGCGTGTTTTCCGGTTTTATTCTGTTGTATTTGACTGCATAGTGATGGGACATGCAGAGTTTGCAGAGGTGAGTGGTGAGGCGCAGTATAGGTAAACATTTGTGCTTGAGTTGGTTGACGTCCTCTTTTGGAAGCACTTTACCTTATGAAAACCTCGCTTGACTGCTGAATAGACAGACTAGTCTAAATGATCAAAAATCACTTTGGCAAGGGTGGGGGGGGG
>JAPZDY010000025.1:20860584-20881387 GCA_029783645.1 Ctenochaetus hawaiiensis
ACTAACCAGGTCATCTATTATTCATCAAGAAATATTAACTGCAGGCTATGTAGAGTATTTTTACAACACACACACACACACACACACCGAAGAGAATAACAGATGAGAGGCATCAATAATCCTTAACAAAACGACACTTACTATTTCTACACAAACAAGGGCTCCAGAGAAAGTTCTCAACACATCCGGTCCCACAGGTAGGGAAATGATTGGCGCTGGGATCGCGGTGGCAGCGGTACTGGAGGCTGGATCCGACATCTCTGTGTCTCCCTCTCTCTTCTCTCTATCTCCCCCTCTCTTCTGGCTCTCACCCTCTGTCTTCCACTACAAGAGTCTCCGTTAAACAAAGAACGGGAGCAGCGGGGAAAATTCCTCCGGAGTCATGTGTCCCCCAAACAGGTCGGACAGGTGCAGGGGCCACTCCCTGGAAACCTATGTTGCATTCAAGGACCTCTCGGAAGTTGGTACATCCAGATAGCCTTTTATAGCCTTTAAAATTGTGATAGCTCATATCTCAGTGTCAGCAATAGTGACAAACTGTTGGTTGTTTTATTCTGAAAGGGGATCAAAAAGATTAAACTTTTTAAATTTATTCAAGGACAAACAACACTGTTCATTTTAAAACAACAGAAATTTAGGAATCAATCTTAATTTAGCAACATGGCAGGATCAAAGCAATAAAAGTGTGAATGAATTACAGCTAAGTTTTAATTGATGCATTAAGAGGAAAGCTATATCCTCATAACCTTTAATAAATGAGAACCCCATGCATTTTCAATGTGGCAGCTGAAACAACCCATGTATGTATGTTATGGGTCTTTATCGTTGTAATGTGCTAATGAACCAGATTATGGCAAAAATAAGTCTTATCTGCAATAGACTTTGGTAAGATGGTAAATCAAGTATGTCATAACAGGCATAAAAGGGTGTGTTAGCAGTGACAGATGACACAACATATAGGGATCACTCTTTTCTGCTGCAGTTGTTTACATGGCTTATTCTCTCTCCAGCCTAAATGTCAATTCTTCATGACTTAATGAATATTCACATTTTAAAGTTATTTATGCATTCTGTAAGTTTCGAAATTCCAACAGAAACTGAAGGCATCAATCATAGAGTTTGTTTTTGTGTGTGTGTGTGTGTGTTCGCGCGAGTGAGTGAGTGAGTGTGTGTGTACGTGTATGTGCGCGCGCATGCATGTGAAGAGTCGCCAGCAGACATCACCTGCAGCATAGAAACTTAAGAGAGAGGGAAAATCCGTTAGTTGGCCTCCTGACTAGACCCCAGTCGATTCACTGTTAGAAAAGAAATGCGAGCTAAGAAACAATGGTGTGTCTACTGATTAACCTTCCTGGTGCTAGAGCAAAGAAGTTTGAAAAGTAAATATTGGTTTAAGGGTCAGAGTAACAGCTGAGGAGAGCAGAGAAGTGATTTTCAAACAGGCTTAGCAACATTTGCAGTTTGTGGACTAAAACACAGAAGTGAAACATCACATGTTTGAGGGTATTTTTTATAGAAAAGAGCCTCAATAGTGAAGTTAAATTACTGTGTCGGTACATCCGTAGGTTAGACAGTTACTTACTGTGAGCCAACAGTTAATGTTTAGCTAAGACGTGGTTTATGTGAACCATTGTTGACTTAACCTCAGAAAGGGCACTTGGCTGAGATCAGTTTAGTGTGGCCAGCAGTTCAATATCAATATGACCGCCCGGACACAATGATAGAGTAATACCAAGTACTTAAACTCAAGTTTTGTACTTTAAAGTTTGGTGTGTAGGACTCAGGAGCTTCTGTTTGTTACCTCAGAGCACAACAGAAACAGAGTATTAAATGTATTTAAAAAATGTTTTCATGAGAGTTTACAACTCAAAATAGAAATTGTTGTGTTTTCATGAGTTTAGAACGAGCCTCTTATGTCAGCACGGGGAGGGGGTCCCATGGATGTATAGGTGGGTCCTTTTTCACGGAGTCTGCCATCTTTCTACAGGAGCCCAAAAAGAACAAACCAAGCATTGGCTCAAAAGAGGGCCATTTATGTTTTTCAAGAAGTTTCCTGCTATTACTAACTCAGCATGTAAAGTAAATGCTACTTTAGTCCTACAAATGTAGAACATTCGCAGAACTTATGAAATATAATGTTTTGTTAGAGAATAAATTATCTGACAGTAGGTGAAAGTACATTTTTCTGCATCGATTACAAGTACATTTACCTGATTAAACATACTTTAACCTCTTTTAACACAGCACTCCTACTTGTTACAGAGTAGTTTTATACTTTTCTGTTAGCACTAAAACCTCATTAAAGAGCCTAATTACCTCTCCTACATGATAAAAAACTTGTTTATAAGATGAACAATGCTGAATTGGATTTCCCCCCCTTTTTTTTTAAAGAAATAAGTGAGGTAAAGTAAAATGTGAGAAGCATGTATTTGACTCTATTCAGAAAACAAATGTCCCACTTAGAGTCTGGAGGCAGCAACATAATCAAGGGAAGACTAGGAAGTGGAAGATCCATCTCCTCTCAGACTAGACTCTTTATCCAAAGCAGCTAATCTCTAAATCTGTGACATTAAAATAATGAAACTGTGAAAAGTACAATTAGTCAACAAAATATTCTTGTTTCCATTTTAATTTTTTTTATTTAAGCGGTGGGAAACATTCACAAGATACATCATAAATATACAGCAATTATTGATAAATGAGAAACAAAATATTAATAAATGATATTGTGAAAATTAAAGAAAGACTTATTTAGTCTAATTTTTCAAATGGATTGATCAGGCAATTTTAGTTTTTTTTAAAAAAAATTCATAAAAGGAATAAGAAAAATACACTTTAAAGTAAAAGTATTTTTGCATATGAAACTATGAAATTAAAAAAGAAACATGACAAAAAGGAACAGTTATTATCATATCATCTTATATCTTGTATAATTCAAGAAGGGCGACCTCAAAGACATCAATGGATAGACAACACCAATAATAAGGCCTGTAGGTCCTTATACCTCACACACCCATGAAAAGTGTGCATCACAAGAAGCATCATTCCATCTGCCTGATGCAAGTTCCACACAATCCTCATGCCCATCTGAATTATTGGGCTCCCCTCTTTTCCAATACCCTGCACCTGTCAGGTTAGTTCCATCCACCCACTTCCACTGATTTTCTTCCTCCCCGCGGTACAGACCAATCCATAACACGTAAGTTCTCTTGACAAAATCCAGCTCAGCCTTTGAGTTTATAGTCACTAGGTCCGCTCCTCTGGCTTGACAGTATGATCTGCTGTCTTCCCAGGTTTTTGTATCTCCTTCACTAATAATATAGTAGCAGCTGTTCTGGAACCGTAGCCATCCTTGTTTGCATGTACTCTCTAGACAAAGAACAGGTGTATATCAGTCACTCGGATTTTTAAACCATTGCTAAAATTTAGGGACCAACAGGGAATGAAATTTGTGATTCTAGGTCCCCATGTTGATCACTAAGTTAAATTATTTCCAACAACACAAAATAGGCTCCTGGCTTTGCTGATCTTCTTGCCTGCTTTAAGAGTGAAGCCCCTCTCCCCCCCAGTTCCTGTCAATAAACTGTCAAGCTTTTAGTTTGCAGCAAAGTACATACACAATCTGGATAGGACAGCACATCTGTTGAAATTTCAATTTTTTTTTTAAATTCTGTCTTTGATTGTAGACAGAGATGAACTGATTTTCTATTTCTACTCTGTACCCATTGATTTTGTCAGCAGAAATGACAGCTTTTGCTAGCAGACTTCAGAGAATCATAAATTATTTGCAGTTTGTGTATTAGAATAATTATCTGCCATAATATCCAGTTTCATTCTCAAAGTAATCAAGCTTCAGTGTGTTATAAAGACTCAAAGCTCCAGCATTATGCAGTGAACCTGCACTTAGTTAAAGTATTCCCCTGCAGCTATGCAGAGTATTGTAGATAGTTAGAAGTCTTAAAGATGAAACTGTCACCCTTGGTGGAAAAAGACTCAAGGATTAAGGAGTTGCTATTTTGAGTACATGATCTTTGAATTGTTTGCATAAAGTTACAAGTGTACTCAACACTTATGTTTAACATTAAACAGACAAATTGATCAAAACTTGTAACTTAATTGCTGATAAGAAAGACCACTCTTTGTGTTTAATGCAGTAAAACAGACATTTTATGGTTCGCCCAAGTCTTTCATGTTTGGTGATGTAAATGAAATTCTTTTCCGCAGCAGTGAATCCAAAATAAACAGGATTCTATTTCTTGCCTACATAGGTCTTTATTTCTTACCTGGGTTCTTTTTTGACTTGTCAACCTCCTGTTGTGAGTTATTTAGACTCATAGCCAGAACTTTATATTGGTTTTGAAGTGCATCCATCCTACTTGTCAGGTTGTTGAGATGGTGAAGCAGTTCGTCTCGCTCATCTTTCACATCCTCTCTGCCTTTATTGATTTCACCGATCATGGTTTCATACTTTTTGTCCCATTGACTGATTGCACCAGTATCTGCAAATAAACCAATCAATAAAAATGGTCAAAATTATCAAGTGATCAGTCAAATGCAGAAATAAATTTGCTAAAACCTTTTTTTTGATTGTTACACAATGAAGTTACAGTTATTGGACATATTAGACCTGATTTGTCTCTACAAATCAGATTTTAAAAGCTCCCTTAGACTCAATATTCATCTGTGGTTTTTTGTAAATAGATTAACAGTGAGGTTTATAATGTGTATTTACAGTAATTATGGGGCATTATTGCACTTACTGTTGGCCACCAAGATCACAGTCAGCAGCAGAAGCCCCAGACACACTGCAGCAGCTGCAATCCTACACACTGAAGCACAAAATTTCATACTGTAAGGCAGTGAAAACCTCTAACAAGAAATGCATCTTTAAAATGTCCCTAAATTCTTTAATTAACAGTGCCAAGATACTCTCTGTCCTTATATGCCTTTTATCAGCACATGATAGACTTCTTATAATTACCACAGCTAATATTTCAGTTCAAGTAAATGTTATTCTGTATGGCTGAAATATGGTTTGGCGTGCATTCTTACCTGAGCTTTGAGCTCGCCATCCATACCTTGGTTTGCTGTCAGGTGCCATCAGAGTCCAGCCATCACCTTCAACCTCCCCTGATTTGGTGTGAAATGCCAGTGACATGTCAGGTTTGTGTTCAGTGTCTTTCACCCTCTCAGTCTTCACTTCAAAACTCTTTGCTCAGCTGCATCGAATTGTTTTTTTCAGGTCCCATGATATGCTGACACTGCAACAAAGTGTGGGAAGGAAGCGTTTGGGTTGGAAAAGACAGCCCCTTAGGTTGAAGTTGTGATGCCTGTCATTAGCCATTGGCAGTCACTCTGAGATCTCTGGAAATGACTAATAGTCGGAGGGCATTGCATATACTTCTCCAAACCAACTGTTCAGCATTAGTCAACATTCCTTGCAGATTCTTCTACATTTATCAGTTATACTGCTGTTTATATTATATAATTATTAATTATATACAGCTATACACGTGTAATTGAGCCGCAGTATAACAGTGTATTTTAAATTGTGATTTATTTTAGATTTGGTCTTTTGTTTGCATCAGGATTAAATGCTGAGCTGTCAGTGCAGTAAGATTACAGTCAGCAAAATTTTCTGCTTTAACTTCCTGTATAAAATAACAGGATGCCAGCTTGTACATATGAAGTGTGAGAACGTGTTGTTTTCAGGAATTGATCTTATGTAACATTCCTAACTAATAAAAACAGCCTCTTCAGATTTAAGTATCAGAACTTGAGTCCAGTTGTGACCTTTAGTACCATATTATGTAACATTTCCTTCCACTTTCCACTGTCAAGCTCTATCTTTATTATATATTTTGATAATATGTGTACTTACATTATCCCAAATGTTTCTAACAATGTTCCAACTTAGATAAATATATAATATTATTCAAGGTAATGTTGAGTTTCATTGTGTCTCCTGTCACTAACTTCCAGGCTAATACCTGTTCAGGAGCGAGTAAACATGACTAAATGTGACGTGAATAAAAATTTAATACATTACCTCGTCTGCAAGCTTTTTTGCCAGAGTCAGTCAGAAATGTCATCTGCAGAATAAACAAATCCGATGATTGCACTTTGCAATGTCATCAAACTACATTTTATATAGACATGATTTGGATTGGGAGACCTAGTGTCTGTAAGTAGCCTTGATTTCTTGTGACCATGCAGGTTATACAAGGCCAAACACAGGGCAAAGTAGCTCGAAGTGCATTGGTTAAAATTCCCGGCAAATATTAAAGTAAAATGTTGTTCACAATGTCACCTCAGTGAACCATTTATCAGTTAATAGCATCCTTTATTAAATCGAGCTGGCTTAAGGATCATCATGTGACCAAAAGTGGTCTTACAGGGAGATAGGGAGATAGCAACACTTGGTTCGAGGATGGTCTTTAACCTTTAGCGTGAATGGCAGGAGGTACAATAATCCCCCATATTTAATTCATGTCAACCATGCAATAACAAAAGCAACTACAAACCTGCAAAGACAGCACACTAACATGGGAGGTTCAGACACTGAATTGTTTAGTCAAACAAGGTCGTGCCACAAACAAAATAAATGTTACATGTTTTTGTGAGACCTAGTGCAATTTTAATGTCAGCTTAAATATTTCATGCATTTTGATACTGCAGCAAATTGCAAGAATACAGAATTAATTGGCAGTTTTTGCTTAAATATGATGTTAAACTACAAACCATCAGTGTGAAAAAAGTTGTATGCTACTAGAGGTCAAACACTACCCTAATCCTCTTACCCTTTAACTAAACACGTGACCACAGGAAACGGCAGGAGCAGCAAAAAGAGGAATGATTCCTTTTATCATCTGATTGAGAAGTGGGTAAAGAAGAAAAAAACGATGACTTGGAATGACATGTGAATTAAGTTTAACTCTAGAAAACTAAATATGTGAGAAATTTCTCCCATTTTGAAGCATTACATGGTGTCCCCAGAACTCTGTCTGTTTTGCAGTAGAGGGTGGAAGGAATCATTGTGGATGGCTGATGATAATGAATTAGCCTCAAAACAATAAAGGCTTGGTGGTGCCCCTAGCAGCTGCTGGTCTGCTTAGAATTGAGATCCTTCTAGCACTGTAGAATTGTAAAAATGCAATCAGACATACTGATCTTACAAAATAGCACAACTTTGCGCATTGTCGCATCAGGGAATACTTCTAAACTTTGTAAAATGCTGTCTACAGCATAGCAAGGCTTTGAGCTAAATGCTAATGTTGACAGGCTACATGCTAACAAAGTAGGTGTTAAGTTGCAGTTCTCATTGCATTAATTTAGCATGTTAGGATGCTATAATTTTTCTTGTTACAAATATTTTTCTGAGCGAAACAGTCAAAATTAATTGGTTCTACCCTATCTAATGTTAATGCAGACTTTTTGTAACAGTATTGTGGAAATCATTGTGATGGTGCTCTTTAAGGAGAGAAACATTTCCAGATTATGCAGGCTCATTTTATTTTTCCATTTCATCTTTTTTTTTGACACTTTAAATGCATACGAGTCTGAATGTCTCATTGATTCATGATGATGTCCCCATCCCTTGTCCTGCTCTTCCTCCTCTTCTCCTGCTCTTTGGAAACTCACAGATGAAAAACATGGTGGCTTCACACTCCACATGACTCCACGTTCCAGTGCTGAGCAGCTCCACACAGCTTGAGTTTGTGGTAGGAGTTACTCTTGAATGTAGCTCCTGGTCGGGGCTCCAAGCCGCAAACCCCTGAAGAGGACTGGAGTCTGCATAAACATAGCTGCTTGTTCCATCCTGATTAAAAAAACAAAATAACAAAAAACAAAAAAAACCACCAAAAAAAAAAAAAAAATCAGAAGAACAAATTTGTAAAATAATTAGAAAATTATTTACAAGAGGGAACACTATGTCCTGATGTGTATCACTCACTGTGTCCTTGCTTTGAGTCTGCACTCCTATATAAACTCTTGTCAGTCCTGCCTGACTGACATATTCTGCCATTAGAAGGTTGGTGTCTCTGGTTTTCGGCATGGCCAGGTTTCCTCCTCTTAGCTTGCAGTTCATCGATGCTTCCCCAAACCTCTTGGATTCCTTCACCAGCAGGTAATACCTCTCCTCTGTTTCCTTCAGCCCTAAGATGACTGCACAGGACAAGGGCACGGGATGCATTGTGCAAATGCACTTAGTTCAGCCACGTAATTGTTCAGGTATTATGAATAAAAATAAGGATATATATTTATTGTATCTTTATGGCAGCTCAACTAGTTCATCAAATTACAAACCTGCAGTTAACAGTTATGAACAATATTAAACACTGTTACTTATTCTTATAAGTGAACAAAAGACAAATAAAGAATTGGTATATTTTCGGTTTTCCAACTGTATTTTGTTTCAGTTTAAGACTCAGAAATACCAAATATGCTTTAAAACTACAGATATGTAGCCTGATTTTTTTTTTGCATTAAAAATGACAGCTTAAAGGGAGGTAAAATCAAGGAAAGATGACCTGCAAAAGCATTTATAAAAAAAAGAGACCCAATATAGTAGTTAGGTTTATTTCTGAAAATATTCTGAAAATATAATTTATATTTTCAAAGCTGCAGGCTTTACACACTCTTAGGTATATTCAGCTTGTTTACTGTCACTTCACACTGTAGTGCCTGCTAAACTGCAGGCATTTACACTCATTCAGCACTCACCATTCTTCACAAACTTGACAGCGTTCCTAAGCTTTCCTACATTGACATCCAGTTGTCCAACCACCTTCCTGTATCTGCCACAGTCACATGTTGTGCCTGATGGATTAAACAGGGGTCAGCATGTGATTTCAGGGTGCACAGGATGTGATAACACAGAGGCACCTCTTACACTGGGACAAAACAATACCACAGTATAAGACTTAACAGTAAAGCACCACTATGCTTTCATTGTTCTTTAGTTTGATAGCCCTTTCAGAGTTTATCCACAGTCATTCCTTGCAGAAAAGCATTCACTGTTCCCAGGCAAAAACCTCCTCCACCCTTGCCTTGGGTTATTTAAATAAAGCTAGTACCATCAGAGGATTATTTGCAGAGCTCTCTCTGGTTTTTATGATATGCACACTTTATATCATTGCTGCTACTGCTCTGCCAGGCCTGTAGTGCAGCCATCTTTTCCTCTTGCTTGTTTTAAGGCTGGTTCTTAGCAAGTAAAACACAAGACTCTTTGTGAAAAAATACTGGCACATTTTCTGTCTTGGCTGCTGGAGGACATTAGAAAAGTTAGCTCTCCATGTTGACGGCATACTTACCTGGTTTTCCCTTTAAACCTGAGGGACCCTCCAAACCTGTGTCACCTTTGTCACCTACAGAGAAACAGGAATCACATTTGAGTCAAGTCTTACAATTATGTCATCAGTGATCCCAGCAATTTGCTTTTTCTTACTTTTAATTCAGTCAATCTTTAACATTATTCTTAACAGGGTCATGGGGGGTCTGGAGCTGATCCCACCTGACACTGGATGAGCGTACACCCTGGACGAGTTGCCAGTTCATCACAGGGCTTACTGTAAATTGTTTAAATATAACATAGTGATGTAGCTACCAAATACTACCACTAGATGGCTGTATTATACATAAAACACTGTAAATGAGGTTGCTGCATACAGATATGAATTCACTCAGGTCAAATTCTAACCATATGTAACCTAGATTTAATTATTCCAAATAGACTTCAACATGACAACATACATTTTTATAAAAAAATGTAAAGATGTGGATAAATGATAGCTTTGGTGTGTAAATATAATCCAGGACATATTAATTTTTACTCTACTGAGGAAAGGAACTGACGGTTACAAATTTTGGGGAAGTAGGCTGCAGAACAAACATCACAATATGTTTTAAATGAGGAAGAACCAGAACAGTATCACATATTATGTACATATTGTGCAATTTGACAAGCCTGAGAGTGTTTGTGATTTGCATGGAATTATCAGTTACAGTTTAAGCCCAGAAAGAGTGTAAACTGTACTGAATAAGTGAATGGTTAATATCTCTGGCTTCAGTCTTACTATCACGTTGCTTCTATAGAAGTTCTGTGATTTTTCCACATGAATTCATTTTTTAGACTTTATACCCATCAGGGTATATATTAGACTTTATACCCAAAGTAAGTTGTTCTTTTGTTCAAACAAAATGCAATATACTGTAATAATTAGCAGACATACAGTATGCATGGAATTATGGTAGATACAGTATCTCATGTTAATAACACTAATTTTGCTAATGTAGACAATTCTCTAAAACGGTTAATTCAATTTGTCTTAAAATTCAATCAAAGCCAGCATTTTCCCTGAAGAAAATGTGTTTTTCTTCAGGTGTTTTATGAGCTCCAGGCACTCAGGATGAAGGAAAATCCAAACCTGTGACCTCACTCTTTTGTCTGAGATGGCTGATGCACAGCCACTTTCCTGCATGTGGAATAAACATAATGAATACTGAGAAAAGTGAATGCTGAGAAATGCAGGAGAACATGACTGCTCATAAAAGGAAAAAACAAAGGTTTAAATTGTTTCAGTCACCCTGAGCATTGTAATTGCATGACTTCATATTATAGGATTATGCTTTCTTCCATCTTGGGATGTTATAACTTAAAACATAAAAGAAGTGGGAAGGAATGCATACATTTAAAAAAAGAACTGCAATTGGTTTAAAGCAGTTCCCACTTGTGTGCATTAGTCTTGGGACTAATTATTTCTGCTGCTTTGCGTAGAAATGTCCATTCTACTCCTTTTGATGTGTTGAGTCTGTGGTTATGAAGCTGCTGTCCAAGCTAAGGAGGAGTTCAGGAAACGATATTTCTTTCAATTACAGTATAAAGTCAGGAAGGTCCTGTTGAATGCCAGCAGCTTCATTTTACTTTTACTTTTCCTGCTTTTATTGTTTCTCTTTTACTCTTACTTTTTTTTGCCACCTGTTCTTGGCAACTGAAAAAGCTTTATTACACCAGACAAGGACACATTTTTATCCTTATGGTTTAAAGTTATCTTTCTTCTATTTTGTAGTTTAAAAAGGATTTAAATGTTGGAAACTTTCCTTGTAATGCACTTGCCTGTATGGTTGCGGTCTATTGTTCTGTATACAATGTTTTGATATTACAAAGCAAAAAGAAGTTGATGAGGCATCTTTTTTACATTGTAGAAGACTATAGTGTTAACTAGTTAAATTTATAGAAAAAGAGGGAGGATTAGTGAGGGAGAGACAGAAACAGAAAAAAACACACATAGATACATAAACATGCAATTTGGATTAAACTTCATATCTTTTGTTTTATACCTGTCTCTCCCATAGGCCCCATCTTTCCTGTGTGGCCCACCTCTCCTTTGAGGCCAATATCTCCTGCTGCTCCTGTGAAAGGAAAGAAAGACAAGAAAGGAAGAGAAAGAATATGAAGACAGGAGTGGATGTGTTTGAGATGAAAATTATCATGACCTCAGTTTGAAATGCTGAATTTCTAATCTTACACACTGTGCATGAAATACATAAATGGTAGTATACACAATGTGTAACATTGTGCAGAAAATAAATACAAGAGACATCCCTGTTTTAGGATCCCTCATTGTTCCACATTCTATAATTAAGGTTAAATATGGTTTAACCCCCATCCAACAACAATCACTGCTTCATTTGGATTCTAAACTGATGCTGCTGTTGTTGTAGTCAGTGTGCCAATAAATAAATTAGAGTAAAAATTACTGATTTCTGGCACTATCTGAAGTTTGCTGAGTGAAGGCATGAAAAAGTGGATACTGTTGGATAAGGTTTAGCTGAGGTGGAACATGGTACACAGACTATTTTTCAATATTTGATTATTATTATCATTATTATTTTTATTATTATTATTAATGTAATTTTATTCCTCACAAGTGTGCAATCAATTATTTTTTGTTCTGTTACACAGAGAAAGATTTGAGTTGTGTTCTCTAATTCTTGAGCATCTAGTGATTGTTTATTGTTATTTTTTAACAGGTTACATTCCTTCTTTCACTCCACAATCATGCTGCTTGGTTTGTGTTGAAAGAGAAGATGTAGGATTTTGGATGTTACAATAAAAGAGTGAGAGGCCAGACAATGGAAATTGGAGTGAAAGAGAGAGAATGTGTACATGTCTGCATGTGTGTGTGTGTGAGTGTGTGTGTGTGTGTGTGTGTATGCATGTGTGAGAAAGCTACAGAGCAGACTGAGGCCTCCTGCCAGCACTAGAACGAGTATTTCCTCAGGAAACTATTCAACTGGAAATTGATGGTGTTTGAAACACTAAGTGACGCATAGGAGAGGCCTATTGCTCTTCGACAGATTGGCCACACACACATACATACACGCACACAGCCAGCTTCTTTCTGCGCTTTCCCAGTTCCCACTTTTCTCATGTTGATTTTTTACTTGATGATTTGTGAGTAGTGTTGACGAAAGGTGTGAGGTCTTATGGATTGTGTGAGGTCTGCTAGACTCTGTAAAGCTCTGGCCTATGGGAAATGCCACTCTCTCATATAGTCTGTATTTAATTTTTGTATAATTTTCAGTGTAAATGCCAATGAAGTAGCATCACACAGTAAATATTTTGATAACACTGACCAGAGAACTGGTTGCAGAAAGTGATTAGAGGTGTTATTTTTGCTATATGAAGAAATTAAATCTGTTAGTCTCATGTCATTACTTCAGTGTCTATACGAGTTGATGAATGTTGTTTTCCCAATGCTTATGCTCACCAGTTAAACCGTCTATCTAAACGTTCAGATAACAATCTTTCCTATCACTGCAGTCGCCCTTTTAATAGCCAAACCCTCCAACTGGTGTAACGTCTGGATTCTCCAGCTGCTGGAGGGTAACAGAGGTGAAGCCCACCCTTTTCTTCCTCCATTTCAAAGCTGTTAAGCTGTTTCAAAAACGTTCATACCGGCTTTAACGGACTGAATGTCTTCAAGGCTTAAAATGACAAACATGGAAGAGATTAACATGCTAAGCATATCTTAGATCGGATCGTTCATAACAAACTGTTTGCTCTGTTGAAATAAGCTAATATGAATGGTGGTGTTTCTGCTTTTCACAGCTTAGTGGATGAAGGACAGAGAGCTGGGTTGCTTGAATTAGAGGCATTGGGTCAGTTTTTCCATAACATAATATTAATTCCAACAGGTCCTTCATAAGAAATAAAACCACTGGCAGACACCAAAAATTCAATGTCTGTAGCACTGAAATTCTCACCTCATCTTTACCAGTAACAAGTACAGCACAATAAACACATGAGAGAGTAGTAAACAAGCACAACTTTTTTTTGTTGACGTCAATAAACTTTGGAGCTACAAATTGTTTTTGTTGCCCTCCAGAGCATTCACAGTCATGTATTCCCTTTTAACCTTCCAAAATTAAGCAACTGTTTCCTGTAAAAAGGCTTAAATTAAGACAGGGAATACATGCGTCATCTGTTGAGCTGTTGACTTACTTACAAAGTCATCATAAAGTAGGAACTTGCGTTTATTCCTACAGTGAGCATACACACAGTAAAACCATAATGATTGGGTTTGCTATACGGTTGAAAAAAAAAACCGGCCGAGTTGAAAAGTTGAGAAAAGTTCACATATATATACTGTCTTTCTTCTTTACACTTCTGGAAAAGACTCAATCATTCCTGGCATGTGTCTCTCACACAGTCTGATGCGAGGAGTGTGTGTCTGTTGTTGTAAAGTGTGTGCATGAATGCGTGTGTGCGTGATGACCTCTGTGCATAGTTGTTGAATAAAACAAACATCTGCGGAAAGCAGAGGGCAGCCAGGAACCAGCCAGCGCTTTACCTCATACACAGTGTGTGTCCATGTATATACAGTATGTACACTGTGTTTTTATGTCCACATCTGCCTTCTTGTGTCTTTACGCCGCATGCTTTGTGTGCGTATTGCATGTTTGTGCGTGTGTGTGCAGTGTATATGATGTGGCCAGTTCTTTTACCAGCCCAGTTGGAACAAATATGTCAAAACGGGATGCCACTGCTTTCCTTAGCAGCCATTAACATGTTGGCTTCCCCCATAAAGGTGCAGGTCTACCTGTCTGCCTGTCTGTCTGTTACTGGCCTTTTAAATCTACTACATAGAAGGAAAACAAGTTGACCAAAGTAGGAAAAAAGGGAAAAAAGTGCAGCCAGGCCAAAGTCACACAGGCTGCTGTGCTCACAGTACAGAAAGTAAGACAGGCTCGTCTGTCTGGTTACAGTAGCCATGTAAATGATAACTTTGACTTACAAATGGCTAAAGTCAAACTTTGACAAACTGTGAATATGCTTATATTTGTCCACTGCATCATCTGCAACTACAGTTTAATAACAAACCAAACCTCTCCTAGTTTGACTTTATGTCGGCCTTAAAGGGAAATGCCATAATTTGTACAGGTCTACTGGAGTAGTAATACAATTATAATAATACAGTACACTAAAAAATATTACATAAAACTCCTTGACCTCAGAGGAAGTGATATCACATGAGTTAGCAACACACTGGGGCTACAAGTTCATTTAATTTATTTTTCATTTTCAAATCTGCTAGTTTGAAAATGGAGAAGAGAAGTGGCTGTTTGGAGTTAGAGACAAGTGAGCTTCACAGACCTCTGTTGCCTGCTGCTTATCCCTGCTTGAGGCTGGCGGCTCAAAGCTACATTAGCAGCTCAGTGCATAACACATCTGAATATCCAACTGTCAGCAGGTGAGTTGCGTTTTTGATAATATAGGCATTAAGCTTTGATAAGGAGAAGAATTTGTGGAATAAAAAGACTATATATCTGCTTCTGCTACATCAAGTATCTATTGTGAGTGTGATAGAAATGATCTTTGTTCTTTTGTCTCCATTTTACACAGAAAAACTAATTGTCCTCTACTGTATACAAAATATATAATAGATGAGAATGAATGCTGGATACCTAGAAGTCCCGGTGGTCCGTCCTTCCCAACTTTTCCCTGATCTCCCTCCTCTCCAACCTCGCCTTGGTCTCCTGCAACAAAAAAAAGAAAGACAGTAAAAGACGAGTGGGATTTTGATATATCAGATTTTTATCGCATTTTTTAGCATAAAAACTGAAATCCAAGCACAGAACACAGTTTCAATTTAAGGCTATAATCAACTTAACTGTCTTTGGCCTGTTTTTGAAAGTAGTTACAGTTCAGACAAATTTGAAATCCTCTGGCAGTTTATTGCAATAGTGGACGACATAAAAACTGAATGCAACTTCACTGTGTCCTGTTCCAACTCCAGGAACAGTTAACAGATCTGTTTCAGATAGCCTGCGATGTCTTGGGGTTCATATGGCAAAAATTAGAAATGTATTTCAGCCAAAAATCATTTCAATGATTTATCGACAACCAGCAGTAGCATGAAGTCAAGTGAATGACTGATTGGAAGGCAGTGCTGAGGCCTGAGAGTTGGCTTACTGTGTTCAGCTTTGTTAGACTTTGTGAGAACTCTATCAGCAGTGATCTAAAAGAAGTGAAATTGAGTATTTTCTTGGAGATGCCTAAAAAAGAAGAAGTAATCACAGTCGTCTGACCCAGAGGTTCCCAAAGTTTTCCATGCCAAGCCCCTAAATAACATTAGCTTACGGATGTCCCCGACCTTTGTAAGATTTCTGTCAAAACCTATTGAAATGCTACATCAAATACCTTTAAAAAAGAGCATGTTGTGTTATTTGTGAACTAGCACTAGCTAGCTAGATGTTAGCAAGCAGCTTAGCTAGCTAAATTTTAGAGGGAGAGCAGCTTTGTGGTAGGTACAGATCTATCAGCTTAATACTGACATCTTATTTTTTGTTCAATATTACTTTAAAGCATTTTTCCTCTTTCCCCTCCAATTGATTGAGACCCTCCTGGTAGCCTTGGAGGTTCTCAATGAGGCCAGGACCCCACACTTAGAAAATCATAGGTCTAACCTGCTGAAAAAGAACTGAAATATGAGAGCATGACCTTCTAAATCCAGTTTGGACATGCACCCTTGAAGTCCTACTATATTTTTAACTGAGTTGTTGGCTCGGTCTTGCTGTTAAAGATGAAATGTCAATCAACAATAATGCCCATATTTTAGATTTTTTTTATTTTTACCTCAAGGAAACCGAGTCAAGATGAGCATCCAATTTTAGCCTCTCAGATTGGCTAAGCTTTTTTTTAGAGTGGAAAACAAAAAATGAGGTGTAGGAGAAACATTTCTGGTGGGTCCACCAGTCAAAGAGCTCTTGGCAAGAAATCTTGAGTGTCCTTCAGAGCTGTTTTGCCCCAGTTAATGCCAACTGCTCTTTATACCTTTTTAAGCACTGGGCTTTGAAATGAAGGATTATAACGAACCACTTCTTTTAACCTGGAGGACTACTTAGGAAAATTCATTATTCAGTTCTGCAGGCTGTGTAGACATTTTGAAGAAACCTTAATCTGTGCAATTTCAAGTATTTCTGCTTTTATAACATTATTTCCAGCTCTGGACTACTGAAATTGAACTATTTACAGGAAAATTACTAACATGCTTCACTTGTGTGATTATTCTCAAATCACAGAGATTTCCCAGGTCATATACGGTGTAATCTGGTAGTGATTTAATATATTAGCAGGCAACTGGATCACTTCATGTATCATGGGTGACTAAAAAAATCTAATTTAGAGTGTTTCCTGTGACAAGTGTTTTTCTTCTGTCTCAGTAAAAAATTAAATGACCGTGAAAATGTTGAAGTCACAGTACCAGTAAATGCAATAAAAGCTAGTTTTTGTTGCAATGTTAAAATAAAGAAGACCAGTTCTGTGGTATTTTTTTTTCAGGGCATGAAACACAGAAAAACGCAGATCTGACACCAACTCAAATGGGTAGACGTGAGAATTCACACACTCAGAGAGACAGTCTGGTCAGTCATATCTTGGATGAATCTTGTATAAATAATCAGTTCATTTTAGTGGCAGCTGTCTAAATATGCGCTGTCACAATGGGACTTTCTTACAGAAAGGTCACTGTGGATAGCTAACAAAACTCACTTCCTATTGTGTGCTTATCAAGTTACTCTTGCCTCTTCACTTTCCTCATGCCACCACTCGACTTTGGTGCTCAGAGACTAAAACAATATTGTCCATGGGAATGAAGCTACTATTTGTTTTTATGCTCAAGAACAATAAATCAAATCAGGCCTCTTTAACATGAATGATTTTCTGTTTTTCATTTTCACTTGTCAGACCTCCGGTCTCTAGTTTCAGCATGTTGTCTCCTGAAGTAAAGTCTCTTTTGTTATATGCAGGAGCTAAAAGCATGTTATTCAGTAATGTGAATGGAGCTGAAAAAAATGGTGCTCAGCTTAACTGTGTACTTTATTAGGTATGTCTGTCTGAATCAGCAGGGGAACAAGCTACTAGATGTTGTAAAATGGAAAACACACACAGGGGGAGGCAGTCCCTCCAAAAGACTATGGGGTAGCAGACAGCAAGCTCATAAACTGCAGGACATTACATGCTTGGTACCTTTATCATCAACTCTGTAAACCCTGAAGCATTTAAGGGGTGTTTTCTCTGAATTTTCCACTAAAGCGTTTTTATATGACGCCTATGCAGATATTTACATTGGGAGGACATTTACCTTCCATTCTTTACATTTACTATGAGCTCATAAACTTTATTTGCCTTATCTCAGTCTGAACAAACAACAGTGATGACTGTGATCAGCGAAGGAGCCAGATTTGTGTAAGTATATATGAGCATGTACCTATATAAGTACAGTTATTCCTCCTCCATACAAAGAGGGTCTTTGATCACTCGCTTGCTTTAAGCCTGTTCCTGTCACAGGTTTTCCCTAAAGGAAAAATCTTTGCAATCCTAAGTTACATTTTTACATTTCTGATATTTTAAATTTGGTTTAAAGCATCAGATATATTTGTGTGATCAATAGGATATTTGACAAAATGTTGAAGTACTCTATCGTCACATTTAAACACAAACACAGACCCTCTCCCTCTCTCTCTCTCTCACTCACTCACACACACACACACACACACACACACACACACACACATATACATAAACACACACATAGATTCAACATATTTTTGGATACACTTTACCTTTAGCTCCGGGTAGCAGGGTATTGGTGCAGACTTCGGGAGAGCCAGATATGTAGCTGAACACAGCTGCAAACGCACAGACCATCAACAGTTTCATCATTTCCAAACCAGCACTGACCACTGAAGAAGATCCTGATTGTTGGGTCGCAGGTTGTTACTAACACTAAAGTACTGACTGTGTAAAGTATCTCATGTGCCTGTACGCACCTACTTACACTAGAAGATGAGCACAGCACCAAGCTAATATACTGATACATACAGAGCAGTGAGGTTGTTTATACAACACATAGACTCTTTTTCTACTCTCTTTCTCCCTCTCTCACAGTCACACACACACACACACACAAGCTTGTTTATAGAGTCTTATCAGTAACTTGTCATAACATCAAACAACACTTAACAGAGTACTGCATTCCTGTTTGCCTCGCAGCTTGGAATTTAAAACCCTGTAATTAGTGTTTGTAACATATTTTGGACACGTTCAGTGTTACGCGATCATTTGAGAAATAGTTTCAGAAGAAATACATAACATTCATATATTTTTATGTGTTATCTAAAACAATTTTCAAGCGAAACAGTACTTTGACTTTTAGGAATGCTTTTTCTGATCAATGAGGCTGTGTCTAACTTTGTTTATGCAACATCTAGGCCAGTCTTTACAACCTTTGCCTCTTTATTTAAGTATTTTATAATATATACAGTATGTAATGCCCCAAGAATTAAACACAATTAAAAAAAAAGTTTTTACCACATATTGCTTTGTATTTGTAGGATGGCTAAATTACACCATGCAACATTACACCTCTAAGCAATGTAACAAACTAATGAATAATTATTGATGATTAAAAAATAAATTTAAAAAAATGTGAAAAATCATATTAATAATTAGGTTAAATGGAAATTGCCAAAGCAACAGTGATGTTGTGATGTTTCTTATCAACAACAAGGGAGTAGCATCTCTTGGACGGCAAATTTTTTCCTCTCCTCCACTTTTCCTTGACTCTTCCTTCCAAACTTCAGACCACAAAGCATTTAGTGGGAGAGGTTTGCTCATACACACACACAAACACACACATGCACACACAAACACACACACACACACAAACACAAACATAGAGACAAACCTTGGATGTGCACACATACAGTAGACAACCTCACAAACACATTGAGAAACAAAAAGTAATCATGCACAAAAACAAAGTGCACACACATGCACACACATTCTCGCTTAATTGCATCCTCTGGTTTATCACTATGTGGTGAAAAAATACAGGGATTAGAGGGTTTGGAGGCCTTGGAGGGATGGAGAGTAAAAGTAAAGAAGGATCAGTGGAAGGAAAATCCAAAAACAGACTCAAAGAAGGACAATGAGATAGTGAGAATAAATGAGGGATAATTATAGAAGAAGACAGAAAAAAGAGATGGAGAAAGAAACAAATAAGGATAGCTACAAAGAGAGTGTGGTCAGAGCCACAAGTCTTGGCACAAAGAGGGATTTCCTTATTCAAGAGCTATGCTTCCTGTGAAGTCTAAAGCTCTCCATTACTGTGATTTGCTTTCTGAAGCACAATAAGGGGCTGATGATATTGAAAAAATATTTTAATTGAAACAAAACAGCATGATTCACCTAAATCAGCCGTTGGCTATTATTCCCTGAGGAGCAGATTTGGCTAGTCCTCACTTTGAAATGCAGAAAGGGAGGTTTTGAGCCGGTGGTCTGTTACTTTTACTGTGGTTGGCCTGTTGTGATGTCATTTTATTCAGGAGAGGAAAGTAAATTGTAAAATATTTGTTTATCATATCAGATGACATGTAGTAATTAAGTTTCATCAAAAAGTCTTTAAGCAGCAGCATAAATCCTCCGACTGAGTTGAGACACTAGTGGACTGGTGGTGATGGGGAGACAGAGGGACGCACACGAGGGCACCATGAATGGATTAGAAGTACAGAGAGAATTTAAAACAAAAAAAAAAGACAACAGCAAGATGATTGGCTAACAATGTAGTTGTGTCACTGTGCTATTGGACATGTGTGACCAGCTAATAGGAACAGCTGATAACCCATTTGACAGCCCCTGTCTGAGCGAGCATGCATGAGAGGAGTGAATGGCAGATGCTTAGAGAATTAGCTACAGGTCTGAACCTGAACATGCAAAGGGGTAGTCTTTCTGACAGATCTTTTGCCAGATCTTTATTTGTATTTACCGACAAAAATCAAACACATCCAGAACTGGCTGTGAAATTGCTCCACATTTCTCTGCTCACAGCTAAAACTTCAGTCAACTGCTGCAGACACTGTGCTTTTTAAAGGAAATAATATGGTCTGGTTACACAGTTGGATAAGACATAGTCATTAATCAGTTCTTACTGCTGATTGTAATGTTTATTTCTTTTGGGTTCTGTTCGAAAAACACTTTAAACCACACACACACACAGGCTTAAAATATTTCACACTCGATATCAGTGAGAGTCTGGCAATGAAAGTATTTTTTGGCTCCTGCAACTGTTTGCTCCAAACTTTGAAGTCTGTATCATTCCTGCTCAAGAATTTGTTGCTTTTAAAACGGCTGTGTATTTTGGTACGGGAGCTGTTTTATGATGCTGGATTTTTGTGTCTCTGACAATAACCGGCGAGCTGCTCTGGCTTGTTCAATTACAGTTAAGAGGAAACAAAC
>JAPZDY010000025.1:20881720-20892391 GCA_029783645.1 Ctenochaetus hawaiiensis
TTAAGAGGAAACAAACAATGCCCATAACATTCATTTGTGTGGCCAAGATTGTTAAAAAAAAACAAACAAAAAAAAAACGGTGCAGTTGCGGCTCCTTTGTGTCTCAATGGGCCAGTTGAGGTGGCTCAGGCGTCTGACCAGGATGCCTCCTGTGCGCCTTCCCTTGGAGGTGCTCTGGCATGTCCGACTGGTTGGAGACCCCCAGGTAGACCCAGAACATGCTGAAGAGATTATATAGCTCATCTGGTTTGAGAAAGCCTGTGTAGAAGCAGGAAAACATTGCTGGGGAGAGGAAGCCTGAACTGGCTTACATAGCCCTCTTCCACTGTGACCTGACCCTGGAGGAGCAGATCAGTGTACTGCAGTGTAGTGAGTATGTGTGTGAGTGTGTGTCCAGTGGTTATTAATCAAGCTTTCAATTATGTGTGGACTTTCTCTGCTACACACTGTTACACTCGAGGTCTGGGAAAGTGCAGCATTCCCACTCTGTACACTCACACATACACACATGCACACAAACACACACAGGAACAACCCTGCCATCCTGAAGGCTAATTGTTTACATGTGGTTTAGATTACATTCTCTAATTAAGAAAGTGATTCACACTCCTGGATTGAGGGTTGACTCCATAGTGGTAACCACACCACAAAACGGCCCTGTTTTTTTTCTCTGTTGCCTAAAAACCCCATAGACAACACTGTAAGTCCCATCTGTATTTTATAACAGCAGAAGTAGCATAAACTGCCCACATGTGTGTCAGTGACAAATCAGTCAACAACAACTTCAGCATATAAAATGTTTACCTAACCTCTGCTCTGAACCACATTCATTTACTGTAGAATGTCATAATTGGCTCAGTAACTGCTGTGGAAGTGGCTGCGCTGCCTGTGTTTCCTGGTATTTACTGAGGATTCAAGGCATGGACAAAGCTGTTTCTGAGGAAAACAAGTAACAAACAGTGGTGACAGCCAAAGTCACACACTGAGTGATGCATCTCTTTGATTTTATGATCTCATCAGGAATCAATTATGGTCATGTCCCAGTTTGCTTTTTAATCTTTTGTGTTCCCTGACAACCTCCTGACTAGTCAACAATGAACACCAGTGCACTTTGTAATCCTGAGTGCTCTCTCTAAAAAACCTCAAGTGAGAAGTTTAATTACAAAATCTCATATGTCAACATTTTGAAACACTGACATCCAGCAGTTGCTGTTGACAGCAACATGGCGTTGTTGTCGGGTGGAAACCTCATATCACCATATTTCATCATTGAAATTTTTTTTCCATACAAAAATGCTATTGACCACTCTTGACATCAGTCTCTGGGCTTTAGACTCACTGAAGCAATCATTTCTGTACATGGTGTGATTGAACTTTCTGAGACTGGACCTGTTGCACACAAACAGAGTGCTGCACAGTAATATGCATGTGGCAGGTGCAAGGTATAACCTTAAAGGTATAAGGTATAAGTAATTTTTCCATGTTTCATCACCTGATCATCAGAAGCACCTGTGTTTTTTGGGATTAATGTTACGTGGGCATTTATGTTGTCCTGACCCATCAAGCAAAAACAGTGTCAGAGTCTGTGAGGATCTCCATCAACAGGCCCGGCATTACTTAAACTTCATGTTGGGGAACATCATTGGTTGTGTGAACAATGTCTACAGCTACGACCCAGAGAGTGCTAACAGTGCCAAAGACTAAGGCTGAGGGCAAGCAGAGTGTATAGTTTTTATAAGATGTCGCTATTTTTAAAAAGTTCATCAGATAGGACCCAGTTTAGCTTGGATGTCAAAACCAGAAGTAAACAACTGCAGGATTTTAAAGACTGTGCATGTGAAACAACAGGATTTACAAGAATAGAACAATCTTGTCTTGACTAGTTTATCAGTGAGAAGCATTTTACTTTAAAACAGAATTGATGCTTTTACTTTGAACTACCCGAAAAAAAATCACATCACAAATCACATCAGGCAGATACAGTTAGCTAGCTCACGTGTATTGATTTAAATTAAACACAAGGGTAAAAGTCCCCATATTTAGGCCTCAAGCCATCCTGACACACCAAACTCCTCTACTTTACTTCCCAATATTGGAAAGACCCTCTCAGTGTGGTTAGAAAAACACATTCACTGTCCACCCTCTAAAATCTCATCTCTTTGTCTTTTCCCATGAAACACTCTTCCCACAGGATGATTTCCCCTTTTTGCTCATTGTAAGTTCTTCACAAAAAAACAGAGAAAAAAGAAAAGAAACCATCATCCAGCACAAGAGTTTGTACAATAAGTGAACTCACAGAATATGTGTTGTTGTCGACACTTCATCTACGGCCGGGTGAGAACAGCACCGCTGGGTACAATGTTCACGCCAAATCTCAGCTCCTTTTCCACTGTGAGGAACTCTGCAGCTAAACTCAGCCTTCAGCTTCAAAATATACAACTTCTGTCACCCGGTAGCCTTATGAGAACAGACTAGAACAGAAGAAAACAACCAACTCAAATACACAAACTAATGACAATATACATAAAAGGGTCCTGCACAGCTTTAGTAGAGAGTGTAGTTCATGTACAAGCCAAGTTATAATATTGTAGTTCTGGAGTATTGGTGCTTTGTAGGTCAAAACTGTGACAGAAATTGTAAAAAAAACAGCAGTCAGGCCTTGCACTTATCATCAAAGGTGGGAGTTTTTAAGGAATATAGAAGTTCCTCTTTGGTCTCTAGAGTCCCTGCTGGTGTGAGCAAACCCCCCACGACAGTCCTCCTCTAGTGTTCAGTGATAAATATGCAAGATTGCATTCAGGGTCTCCTGCTAGGCTAAAAAATAAGACAGATATATAACAGGCATCATCATGTTCGCATTGCAAGAAGGTTGTGTTTTCAGTAATGAAGAGGCGACGCATTTCGACCTTAAACCTCAAACTAAAAGTGGGTCAACATGAGTGCTCTAAATACATCACACTGTATATGATCCACTTGACCCCTCTGAAATCCTTGTGGAACTTGTGGGGAAAAAAAATGCAAAATTAGCAAAGCAGAATTTGTTAAAAATGCTGGTCTGGAGGCGGACAGCTGAGATGAGATGAAATAACACTTTCCTACGAATCAGCGTGCTTGAGCTGCCAGCATGCTTCATCAGGATTGCTAGTCAGAATCACAGATAACTTAAAAAACCCCTGACACCACCACACATTTCCAGTGTTGGACTGAAGGGGAGAAGAGGAATGTCTCTAACAATTTCTGTGACTTTCCAAAACTGACAGTCTGGCATTCACACCCATCTCACACTGTGATTGGTCAGCTGTGAGGAGGTTAAAAAAGGAGGCAGGGTTTGAACTTCTCTGGCTCTTTTGATTAAATTTGTTGCACAACTTTTTTCTACCACTACTGAGTAAAAACAATGAATAATGAGACATTATGAATGTCCAAAAATGCCCCATATTTAAACAAGTTGCATCTCCCACCTGTCTATGATGGCTTTTCGCTTGGCCTTAAAGTGTCTCTATTGGAACAACTATAAATACATCTGATTTATGATGTAGTTGTTTTCTGGACCTTTTAGCCAGAGCCATCCAAGGACATGAAAACCTGCAGCAAACACTATGCGCAGAGGAAGAAGAGGAGGCAAAAGAGGAATCCATCTTTTTAAGGTCAACTTGGACAAAAAATCTAAAAAATGTTGACCCACTGTCAGCGATGATTAAGATAAGTATAGTGAGTTCTTTTATGTAGTTTCAGAATGCAGCAGCTGATACATTCCGCTGGTTAAAGCTCATACATAAGCAGACACCTCAACCGACCTGAAGAAAACCGTCAGTCTGATCAGCTAAGGCCAAACTGTGGGTACAAACCTGCAGCTGGGCGACTGTCAGTCAGTCAGCATTTCCCTCCCTCTCTGTGTGTCACTATTTTGCATTGCACTGATTTAAAGCAACAAAAGCAAGTCAAAGTGTTTTTAACCTTTACAGCATAATGGTGATGAGTGCAGCCAAATCTTTCTCCAGCTGTGAAGACCAGGCTGGCCTTGCAAGAAATTACCTTCCTGTTTTCTGTAATGCATAGAAGAAAAATTGTGCACAAGCCAGACTAAAAATTGTAATACAAATCTAGGTACTGGTTAAATAGACATGTTTTATTTTTTATTTAATATTTTTCCAATTTCGTCTATACCTTACATCAGAACTTCTGTATGCTTTGTATCTCACTGATCTCATTCAAGACACTTAAACTTACAGGTGACCTATGGATGGAGTTCTTGATCCTGGCCTTATTTAAATTAGAGGCAGGCATAGAAAATACCAGAATAAGCAACAAATTGTAGTTGTTTCACATACAAAACTTTTCTAAGATTTATATGATTCAGTGTAGCTTAGGATTTTAAAAAGAAATCACAAGCAGAAGTTTAGGTTTTGAGTCCACTTAGAAAAAACAGGGTACTCTGTGTGACCGCAGAGGTCTAAAATTTTACTTTGACATTATTTTGACCAGGTTTTCACTTATTAAATGTTTGTCCAGGCTCTGATATTATCTATTTAATATCGATAAAGACAAGCCTGGTCCTTTGAAATTTTCAGAAATGATATCTTAAAAAGTGAGTTTGTGGCACCTGCATAAAGGCAGAGACGCCTCTCTCCTCCCCATGAAAGGATGATGTTTCTTCAACAAAATCAGCCATTTGTTTGACATGGAAACAGTATAATGGAAGGCAATGGTGTTGTGGTTGGGGTGATGGATGGGTGTTTACTTCTGCCTTAAACTCTGCTGACTTTGGTTCAATACTCGGCTATTCAAGGATATATTTTACTGCAAGAAGTTTTCCTTTTTAGGCAGAGGTTTGTCTTATTTAACTTTAACCGATGGCTTTCCCCAAACTAAAATAAACTGTTTTGTTGCTAAACCTCAACCTAATTTTATTGCTTTAACCTAATCCCAACCTCAACCAAATTTGTTTGAACTGGTTAACAGTATTTCACCTGTTTGTCATCTACAACGTGTGAAACACAGGTGAGAATGGCATGATGCATTCATAGTAACAGTTACATCATGTTCACATCTCCAAATCTGAGTTTAAGCTTATCTTCATGCCACGAAAATCTGAAACTGCTCTTTTTTGGAGTATCAAGTGTCAGCTCTGTTGTCATAGTAGTTTAAAAAAACAGCTATTAAAATGAAGGCAGAGTAAAAATAAACAGTGGTCATTGTTGAACCCTATTATGAATTCTAAAAATAAAGCAGTAATGTGACGCTATATAAACTGTTTAACTCCGTACTGAATATAGATTATTTTCCCGTTTTTAAGAAATGTCCTTCTTTCCAACAGCTTGTCCAGTGGTTACAAAGAAAATCTGTCGCAGCCACAAAACAAGCTTTGTTTGCTTAACAAAATGTTTATATCCATCTTGCTGTCTGCATTTCTCTTCAGTATTTTACTCCGTGGCACTTGATCAAACCAAGTTTTTGGACACAGTCTTACCGTCTGGACAAAACATTTACACTCAAGGAAAATTATAAACAGCAGCAGATGCAGTTCTTGTGCCTTGTCATGTCGACAGAAGACAGGGTTTGTTTTCGTTTAATGTGTGTTTATATATTACATATGCTGCTTATTTCTTTAACCAAACACTTAAATGTTTAATCTCCAGCCATGCAAGTGCAGTCGTCACTTCAATGTCGCCTTGAGGTTTTGAACCTTTGTACCATTTGGTTACATGATCTCAGGTTTGAACCTCATACTTCGGAGTGCCAAAAATACTGAATGTGAAGTATGTGCCGCTGCATCTGTGCGTGCAACTGTGCGAGTGCGTTGTTAAAATCATTGTAGCATGCCACACTGATGCGAGACCTGATTTGCTGTCATTTGCATCATTTGGGGCCGCAGCTTCCTGGAGAAAGTCCCTGGGGAAAGTTTGATCAGCTTCCCTGAACCTTATAAAGGGTTGCTAAGTAATTTCCTTTCGGGAGTTCAAAAGAACCATCCATTTTTAGACGGGAGTGACGAAGCTCTACTCTGCATATAGGATTTATTTTTTTTAATCTGTAAAGGGGACAGATTAAAATGTCATATTCATGGCAGACAGACAGACGAGCAGACCAGGAGGCAGACAGACGTTCAGGTAGACAGACAGATAAATATATCGGAGACAGACGTTCACTGGAGACAATAAACACACTCACTGTCTCGCTGAGCGTATGCAGCAATGAATGACAAGCTAAACCACCATCATTATGACCTTTATGCTTAGGGACTTAGCACTGAAATCGCTGTATTTGTTTTCACAGGTCTTAATACAACTGCTTAAAGATAACCTTAGGGGAATATTTTAATAATTACTGTGGTTTATCATCCGCAGAGTGCTTTTGTTGAGAAAAAACAGCGTCTAAAGCTTAATTCTGAAACTAGAAATAGCTGTGTAATACAAATTATACTATAATTGTTTTCATTTTAAAGAAGCAGTGGGGGGGGGGGGGGCCTAGCAGCATAAGACCCTTTTCCAGTAACAAATTAAAAATATCGGCTAATTTTCTCCTCCTCGACAACAAACAATGTCGCAATACTGTCTAATACTATTAACACACACAGAGACAACTATATTTATCCTTATAAGAGATTTAGAAATCTTTAATCAAATTCTGATCTCACTGAGACTACAACCCCCTCGTAATGTAACCACGCAGGATTTAGGACGCTATTTTTGAGTGAAGGTCGATTGCGCAAACACCTTTATCTCACTCTCGGTGAAGTGTTGGATTAGATATGGAGCAGTAAGCCGCAAATTGTCATGTGCAAGTAGCTGGCTATATTAAATAATATGAGTCAGATGGGTGTTGAGAAAACCACCTCTGGAGTCCTCAGCACTTCTCACGACTCCACCTCACAGCTTTGGATGTCACACTGTTTTTATAGTGTACCTCATCCAGACCTGTGGTTACACTTTAATATTAAAAATCCTTCCTGTTCTCCATGATTGACTTGGGCTTAAATTCCCCCTGCATGTGTGGCTGAACTACACCTAAGAGTTTGGAAATAACCTCTGCATGAGGACAAGTAACAACTGGGGAGTCAACAAAAGCTAAGCACTCATCCCATTATTCTAAGACGTTTCCTCCTCCAATTTATCAATACCTTAATGTTCAGCAAACACAGACAAAACTAAAGCAATTAGATCAACAATTATGTTAATTGCAAGCATGTCGACAAATACATGTGCGTGTATTCACTAAAGTGGCTCACCTTACCAAAACAAAATAACTAAGCTGACTTATTTGAATTTTGTAATGTGAAGATTACCAACAAAATTAAGTATCAAATTGATTTTATATAATCAGTACATATACCAATAGTTTCTGCAATGTAACCTGCAAAATTAGCACTTTTGCATTTTTAAATTGAATAATCACGAGAGGAGAACGGGGGAAAAGAATTTTCAAAACTTCAGGTCTTCACGTTATTTTTTTTCATGTAAACTTCTGTACGCATGAATATGGAAATGTTCTCACTTTTAGGATATTGCTAACCGCTGGTGTTTACTTAACATTTTGTACTCTTGTAAGCACAGCAGACAAGGCCTGCTGCCAGAGACACAGACAGATTTGGTACTAATCACCTTGTCGGTTGTTGGATTATGCGATTAGAAGAGCAAACTGACTCTTTTGTCCTTATCAGACTGTCTTGTGAGAGCATGTGCTGATCACTTTGGGGACCAGTTACTAAAGCAACACAATATAAGCTTTAATGTTCCATATGTTTTTGTTCAAGTCTATTTATTGCTGAGCACATGAAATGTCTATTTATTCATTGTTCTTTTGGTTTTTTGATTCAGCCAATTTGCCATTTTAGTCATTTTAACAGCCCACTTACATTTTGATGGAATAAACACAAAACAAAAAGATGGAAAATCTTTAATGGTGCTTTCATGTCACTGTGGACAAGTTAGGTTTTCAGAGAATTCCCCTTGTTGCTTGAACACTCTGTGAAAGTGGTTTGGTTGCAGTTTAAAAGCTTCCCGTTCTTCTACATCAGTGTCTTGGCAGCACAGTCTGTTTGTCTCTCACTGAATCTTTGGAGGGTGACTGAATGACTGATTTCAACATCAGTGTCTCTCAGCCACATGCACACCCACACATGCACACCCACACACACACACAAAGGGTGTAGGCTTGATTTGACACTGGTGGGGACATTAAAGTGGTTAGCAGGACCCCCCTGTGGAAGCTGGGGCTTTTTGCATTTATTGTAGACATCTGACTGCAATTTCATGTCATCTTGAGCCTTAATTTACAGACATGGTAGCAACACAAACAAAGGAAGATTTTTCCTGTCAGTATGTTCATGAGACAACATCATCAGTCCAACACGTGTTACAATAATTAATCTCACTGGTAACATATCACCAAGTGATTATTCATCCCCACCTGCCTCTCCTCTTCTGTCTGAGCTTCTGCACAGTCAGATCGCTCCAATTACTTTACAAAATCACACACTGATGCAAACTATTTGAATAGCTGTGAAAAACTTTTATGGCTTAGTTGAGTATTTTTACCATTAATATTGACTCTACACTTCATAGCATTTGAGAATATAATCTCGCTTTGCTGAAGTCATCAAAATTTGACTTGTTGAAAAGTGGCTATTAATGTCCACCTGTGTTTAACCCAAGTTGCCTAGTCTTACCAGCCTTCTGACACATACACTCACACACATAACACATATTAAATAGCAAAGATTACAGTCAATGATTAATTAGCACGTATGTTCTAGGCTCCTCCTCCTTAAAAGAAAACCCCTCAGAACAGCATATGGAGGAAGATTATTTTCATTTTTAAAAAAAGGAGACTGAAGAACTAGGAATGCAGATTCAAAATATACAGATATATTATTATGACAAAGGAACATAAGTTAACTTTTTCCGCTTTTTACCACTTTTGCACATTAATTAATTAATTAATTCATTAATTTCTTAGTACAACTGCTTTTAATTTAGAATATGTCTGCATGATGTTGTAGGTTCTCAGTCTTTTTGGTTTTAGAAGAAGAGAGAAAGAGGTGGAGAAGGTTAATGACAAAGAGAAACCTCACTTGAGAGAAATTATGGATACTTCTATTGCCAGTGGTGCTTGGCTTGACACTGGCTGGTGACCATGGACTTGAAGCGTCAGGGCCAAGAACAACGGAAAAAGTAAATGCTGATATTAAAACACACTCAGCTACCCAGGCATTTAAAGGCCCATTCTGTACTGCAGATGCATACAGCAGCCTCAAGAAACAAAACTGTGACAGTGAGACACGTGAATGTCCTAGTCTACATGCACACATCAATGGGGTTTTAGTCCTCGCAACCATATACAGCTACAGTCTCTCACATGTCTGGAAATGTTGCAGTGAATCAACATTCATATGTTACTGGTTGAAGGTTATGGAGAGAATCATAGTAAAGAGCGAAACTCTACCAAGTATACTGACTCAGATGGACTACAGTGAATGTATTTAAATGTTTTGGCAGAGACAGGGCTGCAATGTCACCACCACATTCTTTGTATTTTGCGTTCAAAAATAGACTCACACACATATAGCTACTCCTCAGTATCTAGCTGAGAGGTGCCCTTAGCTTACCCTTAGTTTACATACTTAGTCATCTTGGTTGTAAAAAGAAGCTGTTGAAGGGAAATTGAGATATCAAATAAAAGATGTGATAACACACTGTGAAAAGACATCTATTAGAAATGTAAGTCTTGCAATCATTATTTTACTGGAGTAGAAGTTAAAAAAAATTGACAGCAAAAAAAGTACCACTGGCATTTGATTATTATGACTGTGTAATATCTGGACTTGTGGACTCAAATGCAGACACAAAAGACTGAGGAAGACGGAAGATTAAAGGGAGCTTTATTTAGAGATACAGGGAGTGGAGTTGATTGGAAGGATAAGCCAGACTGAGCACGCAGTGAAGAAAGTCATGTAAAGCGGGCTTAAAGGAAGAGTGGTCCCAGGTCAAAGGACAGACAGGATGGAGGACTGGAGCTGGTGACAGGAGTCAGGCACAGGGTGACTGAGTGTTAGCAGAACAAGTCAGAACTGCAACAAGTACTAAGAGGCTGGGAAGTGACTGACAGCATGAACTGAGGCTACAGTCTGGCTGAGGAGAGGAGTCATAGCCGGGTCTTTGTAGCAGGCAGATGATTGCTGATGAGTAACAGCTGAGGGAACCTGTGCCTGACTCCCACACACCTGGCCTCAATCCTGCAATCACACACACACACACACACACACACACTGAAAGCCTTGGAGGCAGTGGATGTGATAAATTGATGCATTACTGTGAACAAAGCACTTTTTAATTTGTAATGTATACAATAGAATACATGTTATTTAACAACATTTCATGTACTGTTCAATAGTCAAATATTAATGCATCATATTTATAACTTAATAATGTATTTTCAAGGCCTATATGTAAAGTATTATTAATGCAGTGGAGCTGAAATGTAGTTTTAAAGAATTAGAAAGTAGCATAAGATAGAAATACTAAAGTAACTCATTCAGTATGTACTTCTTTTTCCTTCCATTAATGAGCAGGCATGCACAGTGTTAAATTAATATTATGTATGTATGTATGTATGTATGTATGTATGTATGTATGTATGTATGTATGTTTGTATGTATGTATATATATGCTC
>JAPZDY010000025.1:20894022-20904812 GCA_029783645.1 Ctenochaetus hawaiiensis
GCCTCTTTGACTGAGGGGATTTGGGAACCTCATGAAAGTGCATTTCTCTCCAAAAAAGTGAGCTTGAGACTCACCTGACAAAAAGGAACCACTTATTGTGACTTTTCTTGGTTTGCAAGGTTTCCTGTGCTGCTCTGTGAGGATTTAAGGCTCAAAGTTTGAGGTTCAGTGAATATGGTCCTGTTCTGTGTCTGCTTTTACTCCCATTGACAGAAAACTATTATATTATATCATACATAGTCTTTTTTTAAGATCATATAACAGTAACCTTCCTTTACTTACAGTCCCCCTTTATGCCATTGTTCCAAACTGCATTTTTCCTTTCCCTAATATTTCTTTCTGTTTGTCCTCCCTTTTTTTCTCACTCTTGTTCTCTGTTTGCTGAACCAGGAAAACTTTGTCTCCACTGCAAAAGAAAGAAATGGCATAAATCAGAATTAAGTTTTCCCATGTGTCAGAAATGAAATCCATCCTCATTCGCAAAAACACTCATGCATGTGAATGTGCACTCAGCTTTGCAAAAGCAAAAGCTCAGAAAAATTTATGTAATATGTACTTTTTTTAGATACAATCGAGCAGGAATCTGAAAGGTAAACACTCTAGTTTACTTAAAGGGTGCAAGTTTGCTTGGATTGGTATTCTTAGGGCCCCAAATTGTACTTTTAGATATTAATCCAAATCTGTTAGATCTGCTGTTGAACATATATAAAAACATGGCTTTATAGAGAGAAGCTACTTTTATGAAAAGGTATTTGCAAACGTATAACTGTCTGCAGACATCACATGATGAGCATAAACTAACATTTTTCCTCCTTCTCTGTGTCTGTGTCTCACGTCCTGCTGCGTCTTTCCTACTACTTGTCTTCTAAAATTTCATGGAATCAGCCTATTGACTGAAAATTCAAACACAAGCTTTAATCCAAGGACTTTTTTTTATTCACATGAACTGAGAGAAAAAATAAACACTCCTAACCACTTAAGGATTTTGTGAAGAAGGCACAATTAAGAGCTGCAGTTTGACACTGAAAAAAGTCTGATGGAAAGTGTTAGTATGCGAGCATGAATTTGTCTTCCACTCTGACATGAGGCCTGACTCGTGCTGGGATTTTACATTCTACAATGAATAAATGTTTACTTTTTAGTTGAAATGTTTCTTATTTAAAGATCAGAACATTATCCAACCTCAAGAAAGTTTGTTTTAAATTGTTCAGTTTTTCAACTGAGACTAAATTCATTCATGGTGGCATGTGTGTGCTTGTGTCCAAGTGTTATTGCATTTTGTTAAGCTAATTTATAGTGCTGCTTTGAGTCTAAAGACTTTTTCTGGTGACATATCTTGATCTTGTGTAATATTTGCTAAAAACCCCAGTCACTGTGACTTGGTTTGTCAAACTTTTTTGTTCTCGCATAGCTCATGCAGTTTACAATGCTAACAGTGGTAGTTTTACCACACAAAAAAGCTGAGTAATATTTCTAAACAATGAATCATCTGTTTCAGACAGAGGTTGACAAAAGCAGTCTCATTCGTCTGAAACTGCTGTTATAACTACATTTATAACTGTCTGGCATTTTTTAATTACACTAATTAGATTGATAACTAGGGCGGCACTGTGCTGCAGTGGTTAGCTTATGGGTTTGAACCTTTCTCTGCAGAATTTTATGTTCCTCCCATGTTTGTGTGGGTTCCCTTTGAGTGCTCTGACTTCCACCCAGAGTCCAAAGACATACAGGTTAAGTTTATATGCAATTCTAACTTGCCTGTGGTGAGACTTAGAGTTCGAATAGCTATGTGTATCTTTATGTCACATACTCCCACCGAACCTTGCAAGCTTAAAGCAGCAAAAGGAGATGTGTCATTTCTGCAAGACCTCATACTTCTTTAGGCTTGCTCTTCACCTTGCTGCTGATCTGCACTGAACCTTTCAGAGACCCTGCTTACTCTGATCGCAACCCATCTTCTTAATCCTTGAGCCTTGAGTCAGAGCTTCACAGGCCTCAGAGGCAGCTGAGATGCCATCTAACAGCAAGATGAGAGGATGTTTCTGTAGTCTTTGAACTGAATTGGCTTTTCAACAACACCCTGAATCACAGTGAGAAGCAGGAAACAGCATAGAATTGATCATTAGGGAAATATTATTATTTCATAAGACTGTCATACTGACCTCAAATAACACAGAAAATCATACCTCCATTGGCTAGACCCCATCAAAAGGAGGCACTGGTGATGCGTCACAAGTTGCTGATTTTCTGCTGGACATAAGGGATGTGAACACCCATCTGCATGAGTAGAACAGCCAATAGGAGCGTCTCTCTCTGAAGTGCTACCATCACTGGCAAGATTTTCTAAAGCCAGAAAACAGAGCCAAGAAGAGGTCAAGTCAAGGTTTTTTCTCAGAGCACTTGAATTACAAAATGCTGAAAGATTATTATGGATTTTTTTCCCCCCAGTAACACCAAAACATAAAACAACGACCGCAGCTTTAATCCATTCCTTTTGCTTATGTGTTTCTAGTTAAGGCTAAAAAAATACACCACTGTAATATTTAAATACAGAGTGTCAGTGGAGCTACATGATACAGCTTCAGTATGTTGAGAAACCCAGAGTTTGACAGGCCGTGTCTGTTTCTGGGCTAAGCTATGCCTTTGCTTAAATAGGAGTTTCACAAATGGTTTTGTTAACAATTTACAGTTTGACTGTTATCTCTCCAATGGCTTTCTTAGCTTTCTATTACATATGGCATTACAGACTGCCTGTGACGCTAGCCAAGCACCACCATTAGCTCCCTTCATCAGTGTTCCAGCTGAGGATGTAGTGCTTTAGTTTCTTTGGCCTGGCTCAGGGTTGTGATGTAAATCAAGCACTCTCCAGTGATTTGATGGGCTTGGTAGCTCATCGCAGACAGCCGGGGTGATGGCTGTGATGTGCTCATCTCATCTGTACTCATTGTTGTCTCATTTCCATCAGTTTGAAGGCTCAGATTTCGAATTCCTCCTCCTGGACTGATTTTGGTCATCATTGCCTTTAATGTGGTCAAAATTTGTGACCGCAAACTGCAAATGCCAGCCCACTGACTCCACCCACGAGCACCTAAAGCCACCAGAAATAACTGGAATCTTCTGTAAGACAGAACAGACTCTTGAGCTTGTTTTTCTGTTGGTAGAGCTCCAGTTACCAATAAAGAAATTGATTGTGTGTGACAAGAAATTATTAAATTGTATATTTAAGGAAAAATCTCTTGAACTCTTGATCTAACTTCCCCACAAACATACTTTAGCATCTCTTCCTGTAAATACTTCCCACCAAATCTAAACTGAGGTGACATCTCCGACCATATCCCCCAACTCTAACCGCTTCTTCCTCCATCTCTCTGTCCCTCTTCTCTCTCCACCCTAACAGTGATGACACTTACAGATGAAAGTTTGCGTCTACTCTCTGTCCCCGGGGGAAATATGGTGGAACATATGATATGGCACATGGCAGGAAGGGAGGGGTAGGCCTGAGGCAGGAAAGATGAAAAGTAGAATGGGATGAATGATGGATTTTATGGAACATTGGAGCCATCATATAAATGTTCATTCATGCTGTCAGCTCTGGGTTAAGGATTAAACAGCTGTCTATTAGGTTCCCGGATATTTTGCACTCTTGGAATACTTAATGTTCCTTGTAAAAATGTCATTACTAACAACATATTGGTCACCAGCTTGCCTGTTTTTCTGGGCAATATTTTCAGTGTAAATCACTTCAGCAGGATAATCAGGGGCTAATCTTTAAAAGTTTGATGATGTGACCATCATAAAGAGTACTTTTTATGGAAAAAATAAAAAATAAGTTTACAGTTGGTAATTGTTTCAGTTTTGAAGACATTTTTGTATCCTCAGACGGGTATTTCACACATAGGCGTGTGCCATTTGACGCAGAAACATCTTGAGCTACTTTTCACCACAACATGTGGAAATGTGATTTTTGTGTATAAATCTTTGTCACATGCTGTGCTGAAAGTTCTCACCACCTGAAAAAAATCGGTTCGGTTTGGAAAGTTGAGCCAAGACGGATTTTGGCTCAGTCTTTGAAAATGTTCAACATGATTGATTTTTGCTGGGATTATATTTACAATATAATATTTCAACTGTTTCCCAGTGGAGTTTGCTTTGTTCATTGAAGTGTCAAGAAAAAAAAGTCAAACCATCTCCAAGTCTTTTCAGTATAATTTTCCACCGTCTCTTATGTAATTTTACCTCCTTCCTTATGCAAATATATATAAAACATTCACCCAATCTTACATTTTCAGCTCCTTAAAAACTTGGTTTTAAGCATCTATATAACAACAAATATTCATATCTAAATCAATATCACACAAAGTTTCAGAAAAAAACACACCCATAAGTATTATTTACTAGTTGAACACTAAAAGAAATCTCTTCTGTTTCCTGTGGGTATTATTTGACCAGATATGATTGACAGTAGTTAGCTACACAAGCAAACAACTGTGAAAGTATGTGATACTTTTTCAACTGAACCATGTCCATCTTAAACCACTTACAAAAGCACAGACAAGAACACAAATAGTGTTTTTCTTCTGTGAAATTGTCAAATCTGTTAAGGCTTTGTCAAAAATGTTGGACCTCACGTCCCGAAAGAAGCTGATGGAGAAAATGCGTTTTACAGGGCCTTAAATATAACACGATTCACATGTTTTTATCTCATACACTACTGGCTTTTTCTGTCATCCATTTCCCAGTAGAATTATTTCTCATCTTAATTTGTTTAGACTCTGACTGGGACCCGGTGACATCATCACCATAACTATAACAACACATACAGTGGTTGTTCAGCCCATTTGCATTGACAAAAGACTGTTTAGCTTCTCTGGAAGTGGGCAAATTAAAGCCACAGGGGCTGCGATAACTTTTAAAACTTTCTGCCATTCGCTCTTTCTTTCTTGATTTTCTCGCTCTCTCTTTTCCCTTTCTATCGTTTTACCATCTCCCTACGTTCTTCGTGCGGCACATATGTACTTACTTTCATTTCTCCTGCCAGTCGGTTTCGCCTTCTCTCTTGGATGGGCTAAATCTGTCACTGTCCTGTTAGAGAAATAAACACAGCGCCAAAGTAAAAGCAGCAGGACAGAAAGTGACTGTGTTCTGGTCTCATGGTTCTGATGAGAGGAGCAGACAGAGCGCTGGCAACACTACAGTGAGGTTTTCTGGGAGAAAGGGACCGTTAGGGAAGAAAACATTACGTCGTCAAAGCAGACCAGAAAGGTCACTCAAGATGCTCGGGTACAAACTTGCAATGAAAAGAAAAGAGGGTTTTTTAAGTGCCTCACAAATAATTCACCTAAGAAAAACAATTATGAACATTAAAGGTCCTGGAAAGCATTGTGTCAAACAATTAACTTTCAATTTGGACATTTTTGTCACTTGGTGAGGGACTGATTATAAATCTAATGATACTAAAACTTTTCTGAATATTTTAACATTGTGTCGTTGAAGCTGAACCCGTCAAGTGCTAAGTTTTGTGACTGACGTGTAGCCCACAAACTTTGATACAAGACTATTTCCCCCTTTTTCATTGGAAAGTTTAAGCTAGCAAGCTAGGCTAACTAGCTTTGAATCACAAAGTGGAGGATAGTTAGCTTGGTGTTCTAATTTTAGTATGGATTCCCGCAAGTTTACATTTCATTTATGTTATCCCATCACCTACTATGTCACTGGCAGCTCTCACTCACTCAGTGCTGTTCCTGCATTGTAGAAACGTGGGGATCAGACTAGCATTAGCCATGTCTCTTTCTCGGGTTGTTGTCACAGCAAGTGACCGAACTGTAGAAACCCATATTAACATGTTGTCCTGTAATCTCAGCACTAAAAATATAAGTTTAGCCTACATTTTTTTAAGATATATTTTTTTAAAATAAGTCAAAAAAAAGGAATATGTTTACAGCATTAGCAGGTGGGCCACATGGGCCTGATTTCTCTATCTCATTTTAAGTAGGACCTGCAAATATTGATTGTAGTGTCAATAGAACCTTTGATTCTATCAAATCAATTAAGTTCACTGTGTATTAACACATCCATGACAAAATGAGATCGAACTGGGCTGGGGAAGCTTTGCCAAATTATTAGGGAGCATCTAGCCTCCAAATTTTGAGAAGTTCTGGTATATATTTGTACACATTTACATATATAGAGATACTGATGTAATTTTTAGTGATGTAAATAGGCTTACTAATTTCATAGGCTTAGATTTCCTTCCTCTGACTCTCTTCTCTGCACCCCTCTATGATTATCCCTTTACTGTGTTGCTGCCAATGAATCCTATTTCTGTTTCTCTGTCTCTCTCTCTTGTCTGTATGTATTCAGGGACTGAATTGAAGCAACAAAACCCTTAAAATGTGAAGGACATGGTTCACTGACAACTTTCATGTGTTGAGCTTCGCTAGATTAATGAACTGTGGCCACATTACTGGAACAAATAAAGTCCCGCAGTGCGACAACAGAACCTGGTTTTGGTCATTAGTGGCAGGATCAAAGCCCACCCTCGCACAGATTCATGGTCTTTGTTTAGAACTTGGATAATCACTTCGGGGCAGAAATCACTGCGGTAATATTTAGCCCCAGCACATCATATTTGACTGGGGTTTAAGGGTTTCTGCCAGTCTCAGCATGTTAATCTGGGTAGCCACAGTAGCTTGGAACCCTGTTGATATTTAGTCATGGTCGCGTGTCTGGAGGCTGAGCGGATTGCCACTTGTACGTGGGTTTGAGTCACCAGATGGACTGCTGGTTAATGATGTTCCAAAGAAATGATCCACAGCCTGACCGGAGAAGGGACATCTGGCAGGTGAAATAACAAACTCCAGTGATTCACACAGTTCATATGAAATGAGGGTGGCTATTGTAAAAGTGCAACATCCATCAGAGTTCATGTCGTGTGCGTGCGTGTGTGTGCTTGTGTGTTTGCTGGATGGGGCAGTGATGAGAGAAAGGATCAGTATTTTGAGGGGGAGAATATTTTTCACATTAATGAGAACACAAGTGTGCAAAACTTTCAGTTGGCCAAACATACACACTTACGCAGACACACACACAAACACACACATGCATGGACACACAGTGACCCATTCATCAGAGTCTGGAAACTCCCCTGTCACAGCCAAACACACACACACAGACACACACACAGAGCATATGCTGGAATACTGTGAGAAACACGTAAACATTTGGCCTGCTGAATCCGTCTGTCACATTCCATATAGTTAAAGAAATTCACAGCTTCAATAAATCTGTTGGGTTTTTTTTATCTGACATGCAAAGCTTCGTATAACATTATAATTCTGTTTTCACGCGGTCAAAATCACTGAAGCCTAGAATTGCTTTGGCTAATTGTCCTGCTATATGTTTTTGTATTTTTGGCTGAATTAGATTCTTTTCGTGGGTGTGGTAGACTTTTGCACTTTGCATAAACTATATAAGGGAAGGTTTAGAGCTGTTTAAAAAGGCCCAATTCAAAATCCAGATGGTGAAAAATTCAAATTGTACACAATCCATCAGGAATGGACTAAGAAGGTCATTTCTTTGTTTTTAATTGTTAATTACTCGTGAAATTCAGTGCTCAGAAGTGTTTTCTTGAGTCTGCCACAGAAACTTTTATTGGTATTAGATAACTTCCATATTGTTAATGCTGGCCTTAAAAAGTGCTGCTGAATTTCCAGTGTTGGGAAGTTGGAAGGAAGACAGTGAGAACGTTTTGCCTCTGTGCGTATTTTTGTTTAGCCCTTTATTGAAAACATTTTTTTTGCATACCATTTGTCTGTTGTGCTATCAAAAATGGTAAGAATAACAAAAATAGCATAATGACAAAATAAACATAATGATAGATGTGATGGGAATAGAGTCCATTTGCCTTATAGAACTGGCTCTTTTATTACTCTTCCAGCAGTTTTGTCTCATAAAACCACACAAATAAGAAGGAAATAGGGACGGATCATTATCATCATTATGCAGTATCATCATCATATCATTATCATCATCATAGGAAATCAAGCTCTCAAATATCTGTTTTCCCCCCAATTTTCTGTCTTTAGTTACATTCTCAAAGCAATTTCAGCTCTTGACTGAGACAAAAGCCACTATTCTACTCACAAGGGTTTTCTGGACCAATGACTGGCCTGCACACACACCTTTATGTTATTTTTTCTAGCTCTGGCCTTATATTAAGGCAAGTTCAAGTACAGCATGAACTTATAATCCAAATTTCCCATAACTGTCTTGAGAAAACAACTAAGCTGCTTTTTGAATTGACTCAATAAAACCGGACTGGTAGTATGATTAGAGCTTTGACTTCAGACATCTAATTTGACGGCGTCATGATGTGATGGCAAAATAAAGACAGCGAGAGCAGAGGAGAGGAGAAGAGGGGAGAGAAGAGGAGAGGACAAAAGAGGAGGACTTAAAGTGAAAAAGAGGAAATTGGAACATTGTGTGACCACAGAAAGGCCATAGACAGTTTTAATATGCCCCACTAAAAAGGAGGGGAAAGCCAGAAAAACAAAAGGGGGTTTCGGCAGCGACTCTTTCGCAAGCGAGCTGGCCAGCTGCTCAGGCAGGGTGCAGGGTGAGTGGGGTGTGTCACACATGGAGGTTGCAGGAATGTGATTTCCCGCTCGCTTTCTGTTTTCCTCCTCTTCATCCACTTTCTCTCCATCCCCAGTCTCCTGATTTGTTGATCCCACGCAGCAGCTTCAAATTAAGCAAATCCACCTTGTGTACATTATCAGCACACAACAGTAAACTGAGGCTTAGATTCTGCCAAATTTCAAGAGAAACTTTTCAAAAACTTAAAATCCTTAGCCATAAGAAAGTGGTTGCAATAATGTGGCAGCTGCTTAATCTGCTCAATTTGTCACACAGCTATTCAGGTCTATTTACTACTGTGGCATTTCAAAATGAACAGGCATGACCATGACAAGTAACAACTGAGACAGATCACAAAGCCACATCAAGTGTCTTAACTTCAGAGAATCCACACAGCGACCGAGGTAAATTAAGAAAATATTTTTGTCTTTTCTTTTGCTATTTCAATCGCATTACGTTGCCTCAGAGAAATAAAGTTAATTACTAAAACAGAAACATGGAAAGACATTACCCAGTGGCAGGAATCGGGGACATCTAAACCACATTTTTAGGAGGGACATGGATCCACTGCAAAGCAGACACATAAACACACAGACAGACACATATTCATACATGCACATGGAAAACACACACTCAGATCATAACATTTGGAGAAAACCCCAAAGAAACACACATGGCGCTCGCATGACAAGGGAACATGGGAGCTTATACACACATATGTGCACATGCAAACACTGGCATCGCATGCGCCAGGATTTGTGCATCCTGCATTTACCAGAAACTGAATTAACAATAAACTCTAACAAGATGATTATATGATTATTACCGTCTTGGCCAGTGAGAGACAGAGAGAGTTTGAATCGCTGAAAGGGCAGTGTCGGTCAGAAGGAAAATGACATGAAAGACCCAGGGAGGAGTTCTGGCTGACCTTGAAGGACTGCTGAATTAAATTTGAAAGATTTTTTGATGTTTGATGACAGGAAAGGTTGGACAGGCCTTAAACGAGACACCCACATGAACCAGTGTCTCATACCAGTATAAAACCAGTGTTGTTAAAGGGTAAATCTGCTACATTGTGTGCTCTTGGTGACCTGACTTCAAATGGAGCTTATAACTCTCCCCACACACAACAAACGCCTTTATCTTTTTTTCTTCCATGATTTCAGTTGAGCTGTCAACCAAAACAGAAAATGGTTGTTTGGATCGTAGGTGTGACGTGACATTCTTGACATAAATAGCCTTAGGGGAACAACCTTGCACACCATTGCTCAATTTTTTGCACTTTACCTCTTTTCAACTTGGTTTTCAGATAAATCGCAGAACTGCAGATCAAAGGCACTTTTGTCATTGTTTCAATTTTAGTAAGTCCTGATGCAGAACACAAGGTTTGACAGATTATGTAAGACCACCGGTGACCATTTGAACCTACATCCACACGCAATATCCAGATGTTCATTGATAAACTAAGGCCCTGATACGGCTAATCTACTCACTCCTGGCCACAATACTCAGCCATCTGAATGGGAGCATGATGGAGTGGCCTTCTCCCTAAACCTCACCACTGCTTTGAACCTCTAGAAGGTTTAGAGAAAGACTTAGGAGCTCAGCTCATAATATGGTTACTGGTTAGCCACCAGCAACCGCACTCTGCTCTCTGATGTTGCCTTCAGAGGCGCAGTGCAGCTGGCTGATGGTCGAGGCTTGGCTGAGCTTGGCTCTTTGTAGTGCGGCAGGTTGCAAAAAGCAGGGAATGCCCCTACACTGGATGAAGCTTATTTCTTATCAAGAAATGGAAACAATTGCAGCTTCAGTCAAAGAAACTGTGACTCATTGAGTTGGGATGTTGTTTCACAACAAGAGTTCTTTACAATGTCAAATGCTCATTATAGAAGGACTTTGTTTAGACAGATCTTTGCAATAGATGGAAGTAAACATGCCATGATCTCTGTTGTGGCATCTAACTTGCAAACCTGTGTTGTAATCCTGTAAATTATGGGAAGGATTTTTTTTCTTTTTGACCACTTTCATATAGCTTTTGCCAAGAAGATCTGTTGAACATCTCAAACATAGAGTAATCAAAATAGAATTGATTCATAGTCCATAAAATGTAAACTTTAAACAAAATTTTGGCCCGTTTTAAAAGATGGTTTGAGGTT